>JAADXH010000023.1:0-61721 GCA_023337595.1 Globisporangium camurandrum
CGCCAGGCTCGATGGCTCCGGGCACGTCAACGGCACCAGGCTCGACAGCACCGGGGACGCCGGGGTCCGAGTCGCCAGCCACCGCAGCTCCACCGGCTACGGCCGCTCCACTGACGCCAGCGCCTACGGCAGTGACCGTTGCACCAACGCCGGCTTCCCAAGTGAAGTGCGAGGACTTAGATTTTGTTGATTGCTGGAATTCCAACTCGTGCGTCATCGCTTTCGACGATGAGGTTTATCGCTGCACTCCAAGTCCGACATCCGAGCCAATGACTGCGCCGACGACAGCTCTAACGCCTGCGCCAATGACAGTAGTACCGTCCGTGACGAGCGTCCCAGGCTCGAGCGCTCCGAGCACGATGTCACCAGAGATTTCAGGCTCAACGGCCCCAGGCACGCCGATGACACCGGGCTCAACGACACCAGGCTTGACGACTCCAGAGACTCCGGGCTCAGCTACGCCAGGTTCGACGACGCCTGGCACGACAACAGCTCCCGACACGACAGCACCCGGTTCGACAGTACCAGGCGTAACAACAGCTCCCGACACGACAGCTCATGGCTCAAGCGCTCCGAGCTCAGCAGCACCGGGAACGCTGGGGTCTGAGTCGCCAGCACCTGCTGCTCCATCTGCCACCGGTACACCGACGCTAACATCAGCACCAACAACTTTAGCGATGTCGCCTGCACCAACTACTTTGCCACTCAACGGCGACATCATTCCACAAAAGTGCACTCGCGTCGTGTCGTCTGGCGACGCGCTCGCGGGTATCGCTGTCATCACTGACGATACGTGCAACACGGCAGGTGGAGTCGGGTGCATCGAAGCCTCCTGTCGTTTCTGCAAGACGCTGGACTCGTCGGCGTCGCAGCACCTTCGTCCGTGCGTCGAGTTTGCAACGATCCCAGTGAACACGAAGACGCCAGCTACAAATATGTGCTCGCACTCGATCCAAGCGCCGCAAGCGCTCAGCGGCATCTGGATGAACGTCGCGTGCCACGAGTGGCACCGCGGCTCGTGTCTCCGCTCGACGTGCGCGCCATGCAAGTTTGTCGACACGACCGTGTCGGGGAATCTTCCAGCGTGCGTTGCACCGCTAACGGCGCCACCGGTGCCAGACGCATTGCCTGGCGCGCCAGCGCCAAACCTGTGTACCGAGGCGATCGAGACGGATGTGCACCCGAGCCTCGGGATCTGGACGATGTGGGATGACACGTGCACGGCAGCGCAGAGCGACTGTATCTACAAGTGCCGCTTCTGTAAGTTTGCTGACTCTGTAGAGTCGGTTGCGTACACGCCATGCAGCACGATCAAACCGCTGCCGCCACCGGTTGTCTACGTCCCACCTGCTCCCGGCGTGACGCGTCCACCGCCACCGAAGGCAAACGAGTGTTCATCGACGCTGACGCCGGCGGAGATTGACGCTGGCATCTGGCGCAACACGCAGTGCTACGCAACGAACGATGCTGGCGCGTGCACTGCAGTCGTGTGCTCCCCGTGTTCGTACTTTGACACTGAGTTATCGTTCAAGTACCCAGACTGCGTAGCCGGCATCACGCCGTTCTGGGGCACAATGGCAGCAACGATGCAGTCTGCACTCGCATTCGTGCATGGCATGGGCGACTCGGCAGCGGACTCAGCGACGCTGCGCACAAGTCGATCAGCCACTACGCTCGACAAACTCTCGGCATTCGACGTTGCACTCGCAGTCGCTGCTGCAATCGGTATCATCACGCTTTTTGTCGCCGTACTTTACAGCGCCAAGCGAGCGATTGCACGCAGCAACAGTCGCACAACTACTGCTAGACGCCGTGTAAACTCAGGCACGCCATCGATTCTCTCGATCGTCCCCAGTGACGACGACGACAGCGACGATGGCAGCTGCAACAGTAACGCAATGCGTGGGCCACCAGAGACGCCGCTGTTCAGCACCACAATGCACGGACCGCCAGAGACGCCGGTTCACAGCAGCACGCTCTGTGGTCGACCAGAAACGCCACTGTGCCACATGCGACCACGCAAGACCAAGGCGCCGCGGACACCGCTGATGGCGTAAGAACTCGCACAGTGCGCTTGTGCAGAGATCATCTATTGCGTTTCCTCCTTCATACTACTAGCATCGACGACACAACCGTCGATCTGCATGTCAAATAACTTTATCAACACGTTGTTCATACCTCTTTGTCCCTCTCATTGTGTGTGTGTGTGTGTATGGCGCGTTGTAGACTGCAGCGCGCAAGCTCCGTGCTTCCTTGTTCTGCTTGCACAAATCTACTACCGTTGTCACTTCAGCCATGCGACGCTGACGTTCGTGGACGTGTCTGCTCTTTCAACAAACAAGATGCCAGCAGAACTAATGAAATCGAGAGCAAATGACAAGTATAATGCAAGTATGAAATGTATGAACCTCTTCTTCGTACAGCACAGTGTTGGTTGTTTCGGCGAACCTCGACGCTCTTGCTATGCGACACACTGTCCACTACCTCACGACAACTCAACAGCGTCGATGTCAAGCGCCTGGATCACGTCACGAGCCGTGTTTGCAACGAGCACCGCAACAGCGACAACGACTGCAGCAACACCGACGGTCGCAGCTACAAGCAGTGCATACTCTGCGCCATCGAGTGACGCGTCCAAGTTACTGCGATGATCCGCACCGACTGCAAACGCAACAGCTGCGGCACTGTCGCTATCGACGCTGTCGATCGCAATGACGTCGTCACATGGCGGGTATGCGGCCGATGCTGGCGTCTCAACGTACTTGCACAGGTCGCAGCGCGTCTCGAGACACGCGTGGCTATCGCTGTCACTACTGCCAGTCGCTGGATTTGTACACGTCGTCTTCATCCAGACGCCATTGCTTACGTCATCCGGTGCGAGCGTCGCAGAGCATGCGCTTGCCGGCGGTGGCAGCAGCGGTGCGAGCTCGACTGTTTGTGGCATTGCGGTCGCTGCTAGAACGTTCAAACACACGCGAAGGCGCGTCGAGACGCTCGTCTCGGCAAACTTGCACAGTCGGCAGAACTCGCTGCAGTCGCTGCTGTCGACCACGTCGCTCTCGCGCGGACACGTCGGGTCGAACACGGCCCAGACACCAGCAGCAGCGAGGTCGTTATTCACGAGCGACGTTGAGCAGCTACTCGCTGCAGGTGGCTGCACGACGGCGCCTGCAACGGGCAATGCCTGTGTGGATGGTAGCAAAGGAGGCGGTGGCGAGGAAGGAGAAGGCGGCGGTGGTGGTGGCGGCGCTTGAGTTGGAGGAAGTGGTGGCGGAGAAGGTGTTGATATCGGAGCTGCTGGCGGCGGACGTAGAGGCGAAGGAGCTTGCGTTGGCGGCGGTGTCGAAGCCGGAGTTGCAGGTGGCGGAGGTGGATGTGGCGCTTGAGTTGACGGTGGTGAAGTAGGCGGTGGAGGTGGTGGTGATGTAGTTGCTGAACTTGCACTTGGCAGAGCGATAGGCGCGCGACTCAAAGGTGGAGCAGGCGCAGCTGTCGTTGCGCCGCCCAAGGTTGTTGGGCACGGTACAAAGTTGCGTGACTGGACCGTATCGCGCCGTTTGCACAGACGGCACGACGTGTTGATGCATCCAATGCCACCGGTTGCACAGAGCGCGTCGCCCACGAGCGCAATGCCGACAGCAGCATCGCCAGGCGACACGGTTTGGGTGCAGACAGCTGCGCTTGGCGTGCTGCCATCAGGAGGAGCGCCAGTAGATAGTGGCGGCGGCGGCGGCGTTACGACTGGCGCTGGTGCGGGTGCAGGTGCTGGCTCCGGCGCTGGTGCTTGAGGCGCTGTTGTTGTCGGCTGTAGCGGTGGTGCTCTCGCAAGTGCGCTGCAGTCGATCAGATGCTGCGACTGCATCGTGTTCCTGGTCTTGCAGAAGCGACACACGGACGTCGGACCAAAGCACCCAGTGCCACCGCTCGTCTTGCAGCCTGCGTCTGTTGCGGTTGCAATGCCAACACCAGCATCGCCAGGTGAAGCGAATACTAAACAGACGTCGGCTGGCGACGTAGTAGACGCTAACGACACTGGTGCAGATGCCATACTCGCTGGCGGCTGTGGAGGCGGTGATGGTGGCTGTGTCTGTGGCGGCGATGGCGCAGGTGCTTCTGTTGCAGCTGGTGCATTGACACCGGACGTACAGGCAACAAAGTGCTGCGCCTGTGGCGTGTCCTTCGTCTTACACATCCGACAGACGCTGTTTGCGATGCACCCGACGCCGCCGCCTCCATTGCAGACAGCGTCTGTTGTAAACGAGATGCCGACTGCCGCATCGCCTGGCGACACTGTCATCAAGCACATTGGGCCAGTTGCTGCAACAGCATGGACTGCGTGTGCGATGTAGTCACTGAGAAGCACGAGTGCGAGCACCTGGAGACAGAGTGTCTGAAACAGCCGCGTGGTTGATCGTGTGTGGATGGCATCTCGCATTGCGTGAGCCGCAATCGCCGCTCGGTGCTGTTGCATACTGCCGATATTGCACGCTATGTACGTTAGCGAACCTGCTCGTGTGCGTGCATGCGTCAAAGCGACGCCGGCTGCAAATGCACCACATCGGTACATTCACTTTGCAGAGCTGCTGATGCGTCGCCAAGTGCATGATCGAGGCGTCGCTTGGTGATGATAACCACCGCTGCGATTGCGGATGAATCTTGCGGATGTTGTCATCGCTTACAGTAATGTCATGCTGGCGCAGGTGTCTGCAAGGCAAGCATGCTTGCCATTTTTGCAATTTGACGTCGTTTGGTGCTCGGTCTGTCCAATTGCATCAATATGCAAATTGAAGGGTTCGTACACTATTTTTGATGTGCGAGTCAGTGTTGGCCTCATTTTGCTACGTGTCCTCGGTAATTGCAATTGTGCGGCACCAACGACGATAAAGGCACACGCGCACACCCTCGCCTCCTGCGTGCTTCCTCCCTCCCTCCTTCCGTACGCAACCATGCAGATCCTCAAGACGCTTGCGCTTGCGGCTAGTGCTCTGCTCGCGACGCTCGGTGACTTTAGCGCCGTGCGCAGCGAGCAGCTCCGCGAAGTGTCGTTCGAGAAGCCGTTCGAGATGATCAATCCGGACGGCGTGCGGATCCCTGGCATCAACTGGGACATGGGTGGCGCAACAACCGTGAACCGCCACTTCATCCGCCTCACGCCGGACCGACAGAGCAAGCGCGGGTACATCTGGAGCCGCAAGAAGATCGAGAGCCGCGAGTTCTCGATCGAACTCACGTTCCGGATCAGCGGCCAGGCGCAGTCCTGGTTCGGCGACGGCCTCGCGCTCTGGGTCACGAACCACCAGCAGCACATCGATGGCGAGAACCACGGCTTCACCGGCACCTTTAGCGGTTCGTTTGGCTCTTTCTGCTTGTGTCGTTCTGTCTCATTCCGTCTGACTGGTTACGTTTGTCTATATGCGCATAGGCTTTGGCGTGTTGTTTGACACGTTTGTCAACTCGGAGCACTCGGGTGGACACAAGGACGTGACGCTGTTTACGAACGACGGCACGAAGTCACTCGATCAGCTGAACGACGAACCGAAGAACGGCTGCATGGCGCCTGGGATGCGGTACCACGAACGCAACGCAGGCTTTAGTGCGTCGCTCAACATGTCGCGTGCGAAGATCCAGTTCAAAGACAACTACGTTGCGATCCTCATGGACGCACAGAACACTGGCGACTGGCTCCATTGCTACGGCGCGTACGTGAACCTCCCACCCGGGTGGGTCGACGACGCAACGATCGGATTGACCGCGTCGACTGGCGGTTTGGCCGACAACCACGACATTGTCGCGCTGAAAGTCTACAAGTACGTTGTTGTTTGTATGTGGCGTGTACGAACTGGCTCTCTCACACACACACACACACACATCTGTATGCGTTCGTAGTGACGTGGGGGACATTGCGCACAGTGAGAACGACAACCGCGTCAAGAGTGCGACGGTCCACGACCTCGACGCTCGTTTGGCGGAAGGTGACAACGAGGAGAAATTGCGCCACCTGAAGCGCAAGTACGAGCAGCTGATTGAAGACTTTGAACACCAGCTCACTGGTGCGTTTGTTAAATAAACTGGCTCTCTAGTGCACATACGACAGTATTGACTCTTCTCTCTCTCTTTCTCCAAACCAACAGCGCTGAAAGAGTCGACTGCGAATACGATCGCCAAGCTCAAGGACCAAGAAGCTGACGATACGCGTCGGATCACCGAGTTGGAAGGGTGGGTGAGTGGGCGCGTCCAAGAGCGCGTCGTCGCGACTGCGAGTGCGATCAACGACCAGATGGACGAGCGGCTGCAGCAGACAGTCGAAGAGACCGTGAAGCAATCGAGTGGCTGGCAAACGCCGTTCGTCGTGCTCGTCGTCGTGCTCGGTGGGGTCGTCGCGGCGGGGTATAAAAAGTACCAGGACCTGCGCAAGTCACACTTGCTCTAGGGCTCTAGGGTCCAAGGCCGCTGCTGTTGGTGTGTGTGTGTGTCGGATAGGACAGTGAGGCGTTGGAACGAGCGCTAGTGAGCGGTCGCTACAGGACGCACTAAGCGCCTGATAGGAGCATCAATGGAAGTGCTGTTGAGTGCGTTTGGTTGTCTATTTGGTACGCTATCGTCTATCGTCTATCGTCTATCGTCTATCGTCTATCGTCTATCGTCTATCGTCTATCGTCTCCTGGGCGTCCTGGACGTGTTCACAGACGCGGCAGATGCACGTTGCGTCGTATGGAACGCGCCATGGCGCTACGAGGCGCGCGCCGTAGTGACACCGCAGTGCAAATGCATTCCGATAGCCTACGTGCGTCGGGTCGATCACGTCGCGATGGGTCACAAACAGCAGCACGACTGGCGCAAGCAGTGACGCTTGGACGTCTGCGAGCTGCGCGTCGCTCAAGACGTACGTGATTGCATCAACGAGCACTGCGTGGCTGAACGCACGTGCGCGGTGCTTGAGGAGGAACAGATCCGCAAAGTACGACGCCAAGTGGAGCTGCTCGAGCGTCAAGAGAGAGATCAGGAGAGAGAGAGAGACGAAGAGAGAGCCGAGCGTCAGTCGTTTGTAGGTTTGACACGAACAGCTCCATTGACGATTGCGTCGTCGTACCTTGTCGGTTGACAGCAGTAGTGTGTTGTCGCGTGCGTAGATGCGCTTGTGCAAGAGCCCGAGCGTCGTGGGTGCCATGAGGCGATAGTCGAGCGCTTGGAGAACGTGCGTCTCGACGTCGAGGATCTCCCGCCACGTCCACTAGAGAGAGAGAGTGCAACAAGCAGCAGGTACGTATGAGCCACGCAGTCCAAGCTAGATAGCAAGGAGTTGACCGACAAGCACGACGTACGTTGCCCGAGTGTCGGCGCTGCTGGAGGATCTGTTTGATCGCTTTGTCTTCGATCGTCGCAGGCGTTTCGATAAACTTGACTGCGATCCATAAGCAGCTACGCTTGGCCGCATGTATGCATCATGCAGAGCGAGTCAGTCGCCAGTTGAGCAGAAGCACGCGACATGTCCAAGCAGGAGGACGTACGCGATGCTGAGCGTCTCGAGACGCGCGGCGGCGACTGTTTGTTGCGTGTCCATGTACCGATCGAGGACGTCGACGCACAGGTGGAGCGTCTCGCGCGCCAGTCCGAGCGCCGACGCGATCGTGAGGATCGCCCCCACGATCTCGTCGCGGTGCTGCGGTGTCGCGACCTCAGCGACGACTGCAGCTGTAACAGTTGGGCGTTCGCTGCTGGTGGCGTGTTGATTCGTGACATTGCTTTTGCGCTCGTCGGTGCCAATACAAGCGACGCGCTGCTCCTCGTGCGCGGCGTCGATCGCGCTATCGTTGCATTCTTGAGGCTGTAGTTTGCTCAGCACGCGCACTTTGTGAGCAGATCGCAATGGCGACGAGTGCACGTCTGTAGTGCTTGGTTGTTGCTGTGTGCGTGGAGTCAACTTGCGCAGCTTGGATGCGCTGTGCGTACTATCGATGTTCGTAATGTCGGTAAGTGCATGTGTCCGGCGCGTGTGTGATGGTGCAGTTTCGGCAGTCGATGACGGACTCCGTGGTCGCTTGCGACGCATCCGCAGTTGGCACATGACTGCGGCGGTGGTGCACTGTGTCGTAACACACAAGTGACTCTACCGAGCAAGATGTGGAGTGTGCGCTGTGCTCATCCTTGTTGCGTTCGCCGAGCGTTTGATGAGCGTTGCGGCGAGAGCAAAAAGTTGATTTTGGCGCGCCGTTCGCCGTTTCACGCTTGGCGCGCTTGGGTTTGACAAGCATGAAATTCCGCCAATCAGCAATCAGCGCCATGCTTTCCCACGTTAAGGAGGTGAAATGTATGTGAGTGTGGACAGCATAAATGCTATATATATAGCTTGTTGACACTCTCGAGTATACAAATTCAATATTAATGAATAAACGGTTTATCCAGCGACGGTTTAAAATTGCAGTCGTCGCGACAACGCAGACATGGGCTTGACGAAGTCCTGTTTCATCATCGTTCGTTGTAGTACTGTGTAAAAAATGATTCTACATTTTCGCTAGGTAAAACTGCTCGACGACTTACTTACCGGCATTTCCGTTGCGCAACACAATGGCTGTCAACGAATCTTCTCCGTTTTATTACAGTGTCGGAAATCAATTGTGAGATGCCCGAAATTGAATGAGCAAACTATAATTCCGAGACTGACATGATTGTTAAAGCAACGCTAGTAAAACGTTTCTATTGCTTCGATTGGGTCGCACTACACGAGTGGAACGTCTTGTATATTACACTGAATGTTTGCTACGCATAACAAGCGAGTTATATAAGCTAACGAACAAATTGTGGATTCTTGTGTAAAGCGAATGCAGAAACACATAGCATGACAATGACATACAAATATCAACGCAATGACATAATCGTCCCTTGCTGATACACTGCATTTAGGTGTGCACAACGAATTCGATCAAGTCATATATATGTACTTGTAATACACATCCACGATATGCTGAGGATATGCATGCTCTATCTACTACAACTTGAAGAACCAAAAACTAGTTTATAAGTAATACCTCTGTCTCACAACATGTCGTTCGTCCATTTTGGGGTTTAGCTCCAAACTTGAATTTTGCCTTGCAGTTGTGCTATACAAGAATTTCACAAGCTACTTAACGTTAACCCGTTAATCTACATACCTATACTAAAAGTGTAATGGGGTCAATTGACTTGGCCCATTACATTGACTTATTATTTTTGTAAGTCAAAGAAGATAATTAGACTTTAACAATTAGTTAGAAAGTAGATTTGTTGTTTAGATATTAGTCATTAGTTAGATGATGTCGACTTCATCAATTAGTAGTGGAAGCTCGCGGAACTAGTCCCACGTAGGGTTTTAGTGAGATGCTGACGTGTGGGCATCTTCCTTGCATATGCCACTAGCTAGTCAGAGTGATAGCTAGTTTGAGTAGTTGCTAGGCAGATTGCCAGCAACCGCACATGCAAGTAAATATACAGTTTAAGAATCACCACGCTCAACACAAGTCTTTGTTGTTGAGTCACTTACGCTATTGAGGGAACTGTTTAGTTCCACTCGTCATGCTCTTGCTCCTACGCGAAGTAAGACGCTTCCTTGCTCAATGTGATGTGTAACGTCCCGTAACAAGAAGTCTAAGTACCTACAGAAGTAGCGTGCTGACCAATCTTTACTGTAATTATATAAAATGGATTTTTGCTTTCGGTCGACCAACTGATAGTTGTACCATACATTTGACATACCCGGTATTTTCAAAATTTTGGTGATATGCAATTTTATTGTTATTTGCGTATAGACTATTCAGTACGCATGAATATAACGCATTAAACATTCATGCTACACCTCTTAGCAAACTCAACGATTTCGGTTTTCTTAGATGACACAATCGCTTCGCTGCAAAAGTTGAACGAAAAAAATCTAAACATTACTGAGAAAATACTAAAACGTGTTATTGCGACAATTCGCTAATGATGTCGACTCAGTGCAGTTATGCATAGAGATGCCGATTGTGTTTATATAATGTACAATCTCGCCATATTTTTGACAAAGTATCAAATAGCCCAACGGTCATACTCAAAGAGACGAGTGAGGTTTGCTATGTTACACACAAGCGCAATTGCGAAATTGGTGAGGTCACTAGATGACTTGGCGGAAGCTTGAATGGTACAACTGGGTGGCTAGAGTATGTCTTGTGTTCTTCAGCACGTGTGAGTACAACTTTGTAGATCGCGTCGCATTTTACCATGAGTAGGCATTGACACATACATGCAAGTCTAAAATTTATAGAAGTTCGCTGCGCATTTTGGCACAAATTTGTTCAAGTAGTGTCTCTCGTGCACCGCCTTATCCGCGTATACATACTGTATGCATTTGGTATCTGTGCATATCAGATAAACCATCAAATCTACGAAACAATCCAGCAGAGCGTATAAAATAGTTAAAATGGCTGTTAAATGTTTAAAGCGCACAAAGCGATATACAGTATTACATAGTTGTAATACATAGTACATGTGTGACTTTTCAACAGTGCCGAATATGGTACAATTTGTATGTATGTTGTTATCGTATCACACTGGAACGCTACATTTAAGGTGTACATAATGAATTCGGTAAAGCTGTTTTTAGCATATATACTACACATCCATGATACGCTGAGATTTTAACTGTTCTTTGTGTTTCATGGGGATTACCAAATGCTAGGTATTATATACAACATTAATGCATATTTTGTTGCCACACGTTTGTGTTGCTTCCGCAGTAATATATAGTGGCTAGAAAAGCTAACTATCACGCAATACCATATACAATAATACTAAACGAAAATACTGCAATACTGAAGTTATACTATTGCGGTATAATGTTTAATCCACATGTTCAACATTCGTGACTTTTTAGGTGTACCAAACTAAATATGTATAGTTGGCCCTACTCTAACAAGCCGAAAAACACATTTCACTGTTGCACGCACTTTGCTTTGCAAAGGCGACTTCTAACATCTTTGGACGAAAACGCAACGACATAAGGACCTTGTGACTTATTTCACAGGATACGAACATAATTGGCACTTTGTTGACATGTTGATTTTCGTGTACGAATCAAACATCGAAAACATAATAATAGTATTATTGTCATATTGTTTGATTGGCATAAACATGAAAACATATCACAGTTTCCTGTGTCCAGAGCTAGCATTTCAGCAATCTGCTCTATGCAAATGCTTGGCCAAATCAAGAATTTTGCGTGCTTGTCTTATGTGTGGGCATTATACTGTCCCGTTATCTGTGATGTGTACGATACATTTTTCACGGCTGTGCTACTGCACATCGTAGTTGAATGGTGTGTCGTCCTACTTTTACCAGGATTTTGTGTGACAAATAATCTCTGGTTTGACCATATGTAGTCATATCTGAGCACGCACGCAGGGGGCTCACAGAACGTGCGTGGCTCAACGGTCTAAGCTCGAGTGCTGCAGCCTTTATCTCCACCACCAAAGCAAGATGTGTCGCTGAGGTAGACGACGTTGCATTCGATTCTTCCACCCCTTTACGCATGCATGTAAATGCATCAAACGTGCAACGTGGCCACCTGGATCCTACTTTGCACTTTTTCACCCAAACAACTACAGCATAATTGCAATAGCTACAAAACATAGATTCTAGGTACTGCATACATTTGATGCATCCGAAACTAGTGCTGCTGCGCTGTATTTTGTTGTTTGATCGGGCACAGAATCCAACTCCGTATGACTTGCGTAAGTGACGCGCGGCGAGAGAAAAGTCGCAACATTTCATCATCCTCATGTGCGCGCATGTGTAATGGCAACCACATGACGCATACCTTAAAAATCATCTTTGTACTTGCATACATTTGGCAAGATGAATGCTTCGTTTATTGCTAAATAATAGGAATACGCTGACGTGCGCAACTCAATTTCCGTTTTGTTTTTGATCAACATTTAGCTTACTGTTCAGACCACACGATCTGTCAGCCGTCGAGTCGGATCGTCGCTGTCGTCGAATGCGACAGATGCGACAGAAACCTCAGCCAGCAAACGACCAATCGAGTAGCGAAGTCGTGAAGGCACGACAGCGACCGCATGGCAGCGCCAGTTTAGAACTTTGGTGCGACAGACAGACACCTCAGTTCGCACCGACGTTCTTCACGGACCTACTCGACTCCGTATTGCTACGGATCGCAGTACAGCACATCAGCTCGACGTCAGCTCAGTGAGCGAGCAGTGCATTAGCCTTCAGCAGCAGCAGCGCATTAACTGAACGCCAACAGCACCACGACTTTCGACAACATCACTCAACAGCTCCATCAAGCACCGAGTACATACACATACGCACACCACGTGTGACGCGCGGTTCTTCTGTTGACCATCCGCCACATTCCGTAATTGCGACCAGTTGACCTTTCTGGAAAACCAATCGACACGAACGGAGCTCCTCGCAATGTACAACCACAACCACCCGATGCCGCGCTCTCCGGCGCTCGTTGCAACTGAGCAGCCATTCGTGAGCGGCGTGCAGGTCTTCATCCCTGCAGCACTCAATCGACCAACCCACACACTCTACAGCATCTGCATGGTCGTCCAGCCCACGGCGCAGGAGTGGACCGTCAACCGACGCTATTCGCAGTTCCTCCAGCTCAAGAAAGACTTGCTGGTGACCCTCGCACAGAAAGCGCGCTGTCCTGGCTGTGCGTCGTTCCACATTGCGCTCAGCAAATTCCGATTCCCACCAAAAGCGCTGCTGCGGACGAACGCAGTCGTCCGGAAGCGCGTGACCGCGCTCCAGGATTTTCTGAAGCTCGTCGTCGAACGGACGTTCAATGACTTGCCCAAGTGTGCGATCTGTGGCGACGACGTCCAGCACATGCTCCGGCCGTTCTTGATCCGCGGCGCACAGCCAATTGGCCCGTCGATCGTCTCAAAGATCCAGCAGTCGCTGTCGTTGCGGTCGTTTGCGTTCGTCCCACGGACGATCCCTGGCCCTGCGACGGCCGATGCGATCGCAGCGCTCCGAGCAAAGCGCAAGATAAAAGCACTGGATGCGAGTTCGAGCAGCCACAAACAGACGCGTCGGAGTAGCGACGACAGTTCGATGGGCTTTAACAGCAGCAGTTCGTCGAACGACACGGTCAGTAGCCACGCCGACGACTCGTATACGCAATCGCAACAGTCGCAAACGTATCAACAAACGCAACAAACACAAACGCGCGACTCGGACCCGATCATGGAGCTCTCGACTGCGAGTCCCCAACCCTCGGACGTGGACGACGACGACGACGAGTACGACAGCGACGGCGACGACATTTACGCGAAGCGCTACGGCGTCGAGCGCTGTACGGACTCGAAAGTCCCACTCGACGAAGCGATGAAGAACGTCGTGCTGCCGAAAGGCGTCTCGGCGACGTACGAAGAAGTGATTTTGCGTTTGAGTTCGATGTGGGACGCGTACGAGGACTCGGCAGCAGCACTGGCGTCGTTGTCCCCGACGCGTCGACGATCACAGCGCTTGTCGAGAGAGTCAAGTGACGAAGTGACGCTCTGAGCGAGTGGGACTGGGGAATGGACAGATAGACAAGCGAGTTATGGACGCATAGAGAGAAAGAGAGAGAAAGGGAGAAAGAGAGAGAAAGAGAGAGAGAGAGAGTGTGTTGTGGAATAGCAATTTTCCAGTCTGTTCGACCCATTGGGAGGTCGATTGTCGACTCGTGACTCTGTTTGCTACACTCTTTACTGTTCCCTCTTTGCTATTCTCTTCTGAGCATCGCGTGTCGGCGCTTGTCGCGCTCTATTTCTTCTCGGGGTCAGCGATTCCCGTCGCAACGATCGACACGCGGATTTTGCCATTAAGGGACTCGTCAAACGACGACCCAAAGATGATGTTCGCTTGTGGATCATCGAGCTCCTACGAATTGTAGGATGAAGCAAGCGTCAGGAATGTAGATAGATAGAGAGAGAAAGAGAGAGAGAAGGACGTACTTGCGTGACGCGGTCGCCCGCTTCGTCGACTTCAAACAGCGTCAAGTCAGAGCCGCCAGTGATGTTGACGAGTAGTCCTTTTGCGTCCTGATAGAGTAAGAGAAAGAGAAAGAGAGTGAGTGAGAGAGAGAGAAAGAGAGAGAGAGAAAATACGTGTGGGCAATTACAAACAGACGCACTTTGATCGAAATGTCGCCCAGCAATGGATTCGCCAACGCGCTCTCAGCTGCACGCAACGCACGGTTCTCGCCATCGGCTTCCCCACTCCCCATCATCGCATTCCCCATGTTCGACATCACCTACGCGCATCAATAGTAGCAGCGTCAGTTGATCGATCGTTCTCTACTCATGACATGATCAATCGTACCGACTGGACGTCTGCAAAGTCGAGGTTGATCAAACCTGGCGTGACCATCAGATCCGAAATGTTCTTCACACCATCGAGCAGCACGTCGTCCGCCAGGCTGTGTGGGTCAAATAAAGACAGTGCAAGCGATCGTCAGTCAGAGTGTGTGAGAGAGAGAGAGAGAGAGAGTGAGAGACGGACCGGAATGCGTCCATGAGCGACGTCTGCGCTGTCGACATGTTGAACAAGTTTTGATTTGGGATCACGATCATCGTATCGACGCTCTGTTTGAGTTCTGCGAGTCCGTACTCGGCGAGCTTCGATCGGTTGTTGCCTTCAAACCGGAATGGCTATGGAGAGAGAGTGTGTGTGTGTGTGTGAGAGAGAGAGAGAGAGAGAGACGTTAGCACGTCGTCCTTGTGTTGTGTGGATGTTAGAAAACTGTTACCTTTGTGACGACTGCGACCGTGAGGATCCCAGCGTCGACTGCTGCTTGAGCGATCACGGGCGCGGCGCCAGTGCCAGTGCCACCGCCCATGCCAGCAGTCACAAACATCTGCGGTAGCAACAGCGTCAGTGTATGCACTTTTCTATAGAAAAGACGACCATCGCACCATGTTGGCGCCTTTGACGCGCTCCATGATCTCCTCGATCGCTGCTTCTGCTGCTTCACGGCTGTTTGAGACGATCCAGTCACATCGTCAGTTTTTCCAGTGACGCGTAGTCGTAAGACAATAGACAGAGAGACGTACCCAACGTCTGGGTTCGCGCCACAACCAAGGCCGCCGGTGAGCTCTGGGCCCATCTGGACGCGGTTCTCAGTCAACGTCGTGCGCAAATGCTGTGCGTCCGTGTTGCACACGAGAAACTCGACGCCCTGGAGCCCACGTGCGATCATGTTGTTCACTGGTTGGTGCAACGCGCAGTCGCGTAAGAGTCGTGTAGGCGATAGAAATAGCAACAGTGCGACGAACCTGCGTTGCCACCCGCGCCACCGACGCCGACGACGACGATCTTGGGCGCGAATGCCGACAGGTCGGCAGTATCGTAGTTCTGCGCGAGCCACAGTGGCTGCGTTGGCGATACAGGCGACGGTGTCGTTGCTTGTGGTTCGTCGACTGCAGGTAGCTCGGTCGTAGTGCTCGCAGCAACAGCAGCAGCAGCCAATTCAGCGGCATCGTCGTTCCCGCCCTTGCGCGACTTCTTGAAGCCCTACTCATGCAGCACACGCATGTGCAAACATACAGGTACCAGTGAAAAAGAAGAGACAGCAGCAACGATGTAGTGAGTCTCCTGTACACACAAACGACGCCATGTTCCGTCACACCCAAGTGATTCGATCCGTTTAACGATGCGATCGCGAGACGCACCATGCGCAGCGCAGCTGCCGCAGCGTCTGTGGCTTCGGTTGAGAACGCAAAGTGCTGTGCAGCAAAGCACTTCGTGGTGATTGGAGATGTCGTCGTCGTCGTGCGCAAGAGCCGCATCGCAGCAGCACGCACAGGAAGCAGCACCATTTTGACGTCGTTCACTTGAATTTTGCGTGTCAAAATCTTATGGATTAACCTTCTATTAGCACTACATAAAGTATATTTATATAGGAAATAATATGTTGGTATTATGGCTATTATCAGCTGCAAATCTGTTCCTGTTCCTAAGACTATCCTACTTGCTGTGGACGTGACTACGCAGTGGCTGCTGCTGCAGTCGCATCTCGTCCATGTTTGCCTTGATGTAGAGCATCACTTCGGCGTCGCTCAGGTCGAGCTGCACGCCGTATTGGCGATCCGCGAATGTCGAGAACGCGTTGACGTCTGAGCAGAGGAGGCGACCCGTGTCAGCCCAGATGAGGACGTCGCAGATCACGACGTTCGCGGACGTCGGGACGCGGAAGCTAAACATGTGTGCAATACGCGGCAAACAAGTGAGTGTCACGCCATGTAGTGTGTTGTGAATGGCCAACTCCGTCATTTCGATACTAGCACGCACCCGTAATTGCGCGCGAGCTCAGCTGCTTCGGTTGGCCACTGGTCCTGTTTGTACGGCGTCTTCGAGGTCGTAAAGTCCGGCAGTGTCACCGCGATGATGTCTGGTCATGTCGGCAACATTAGAACGTGCTAAAGCAACCATACTACCATCCCTGCAAACACTTTCACATACACACATACACAATCGACGCACCAAGCAGCCGCTCGCAAATCGCATACTCCTCGCTGTTCACGCGACCGGCGAGGTTGTAGTGCACCATCTTCTTAAGCAAGTCCGTTGTGTGTGTGTGTGACAAAGTAGGATTAAGAATGCAGCCACCCATGCGCGCATTTCGTCGCCTTTCATCTCGCAACTTGAGCAGCATTGCAATCACGATCAGATCACGAAGACGTCTTAACAGAAAAGTGTAGCCATAAATGGATCATCGATCTTTAGAATCTCCACGTCCTGATTTTCATTCTGATTTCATTGACTTCCATCTCTCTCGTCTGATTTGATCGACAGCGCTAGAGCTCTCTATGCATCGCTACCACCACCACCGCCGCCATGCTCTCGCGCAGCCTTCGCAGCGACACCAACGCGTGCGTGTTTCTTACTCGCAGTCTTATGGAGGCCACGAAACTTCTTCTTCTCCGTGTTCGCCATGCGCGTGGGGTCGCGACAGCCCAAACCGCCTTCCCAGTGTGCTGTCCGAACGGTCTTCCGTCCGACTTCGTTCCCACACGCACACTCTTTGATCGCGCTCGACTGCTCTTTCGAACACAGGCCACAGATCATGCGGCTTGCGATCTTCCCCATGTTCGCTTCCGCGCAGTCACTGGCGTCGTGGCACACGTCGCACGGAAACGCGCGGCCGCAGCACTGGAAGCGGAACCAGCGCTGCGAGTGTTTGTAGTGTTCACACACACCGCGATTCGGCAGTGGCGTCCCGATCACAAAGTTGTCGACAATGCGCTTGGTGTTGTTGCTGCTCTTCCTAGTGGTAGAGGCTGCGCTCTTTTGTTTCGTCTTTGTCGTGCCTGTCGCGTCTTGAACCTGCCCGACGACAAAGCGCTTGACAAGCAACGCGAGCTTCGTATGACAGCAAAAGCACGTGCTCTCGGCACGGCGCGTCGGCGTCACGCGCGGGAACAACACGTCTGCGTTGCATCCTAAACAACTTGCAAGCAATTCACTCGGGACGACGTCCACGACACGACAGTTCTCGTTCGTATCGACATACGCGATGACGTCGCTTTGTAGATGCGCGAGTGTTGGACGGAGCGTCACGACGTGCAAACATGAGCAGCGTGGACACCATTTCTGGACACTGGGGGCATCGAGTGCGAGCGTTGCGTCGAATTGCAATGGACACTGGAGACACTGGACTTGGAGGCTGAGTCGATGCGGCACGAGCGTCCCGATTTCGTGCAGAAACAAGTCCGACAGTCGGATCTGCGCGCCACGTGCAACGGGTTCTAATGTGATCGCAACACGCTTGTCACTTGCGATGATCCGCAAGTCAATTGCGTCGTCGTTCGCGTCGATTGTTTCCGGCGTCTCCTCTGGCGCTGGGACAACTGCAGTGTCTGTGTTTACATCGACAGCAGTGGAAGAAGGCGATGAAAGCGACGAAGGCGACAAAGGCGACGCGCTGCGGACGAGCTGCCGCAGCAACTGGAACCGATCGATGCAGTCGTTCAGCGATTTGTCGTCGACTGCTGCTGCAATGTTGCGCCAGCGTTCTTTCGTAGCGATGGAGGCTGGAAACTGCTTGAGTGCAGCGTCCAATTGACGCTGCTGTGCTTCTGACCAGCTACTGCTGCGGTTGTTGCTGTCGCTGCTGGTGCTCATATCTGGATAAGTACTTGACGAGTCAGTCATTGGTGTGGATACTGGCTCTGTTACTGGCTCTACTGCTGGTGTTGCTGGTGCAATACGTGCGGGCGCCTGTGGATCGTGGACAAATGCGCACTTGTCGCCGTTGCGGCACTTGTTCACAGCAAAGAACTTGCACTTTAGAGGCGTCTTCTTGACAATCCGCTTCGTTGCTGGCGATGGCAGCGCGTCTGTAGACGCGAGAGACGTCGCTGCTTGCTGCTTCACTTTGCGCTGTTTGCTGCTCTTTGTGTTGTGCGGTGTCGAGTGTGACGCTGCTGGCGCGACGCTTGTCGCATGCTTAGCAGCAGCATCTTGTACTAAAGCGTGCGAGAACGCACACGTGTCGCCGCTCGTGCAGCTCTGGCGCAAGAAGAAGCGACAGGGCGTAGCGCTCGGATCCTTTGGAGTGCGTAGCCGCGGCGTCTTCTTGGGGTTTCGCGTTTGGTTTGTCGCTGTTGCTGCTGCGTCCACAGCCTCTAACGCGTCGCTGCTTTCGTTGACTGCAGTAACCACTGGCTCGACGAGAGCATCAGTAGCGTCTGCAGAAGCTCCACCGTGCTGTTGTAGCAGTGGGTAAAAGTTGTTGTCGAGCCACGTCAGGAGCTTGCGCAGCGACAGCGTGTTGCGCAGTTCACGTGCACGCGCGTGCATTGCAGCGTCGAGTGCAGTAAACTGTGCGTGCGACAAACGACTGCGATAGTGTGTGAGATCAAACACAGGCGGCTCCGTAGGGTACGTTGCTGGTAAAGTGAATTGGATCTCGGTCTCGCCGTGGAATGATGAAGATAAGTCGGGATCCGAGAGACTCACAAAGCAGCGTGCGCGCAGCGGCAATTGTAGTGTTTGTAGAGTGGCGCTGCTAATGTCGGATCCTGAGCAAGAAGTTGACGAAGGTGATGCTGGAGACGTTAGTGGTTTGTCGCTCGTGGTGGCGGCAGTGTCATTACTCGCGATCTGCTGTGCGTGGTAGCGCCGCTGGACTGCAAGCCATTCTTTGAGCATTGCGTCTTGCAGCAACGGTGCCGCGGACGTTGCTTCCGACGCCATTGTGCTGGTTGTTGCTTGTGCGTGTGTTTGTGTGCGTGCGAGTGCGAGTGCGTGAGAGTTTGACGTCGACAAAGTGGAAGTGTTGCTTGTCTGTCAAGTTCGTGTCGAAATTGGAAATGGCAACCACAACGTCTCGCATTTTAGCTCTCGCATAAATAATACATATCGAAGCCATACGAGATATTCCAAGAACATTCGACTTGGTTTAAATACTTGTCACTTGTTTTCTTTGATTACGCTTTTGTTTGCGAATAATCGTTTGAATAGCTGAGCTGCGATTGGCTCGATAGAAACCAACAATAAATTTATCAAAATTTTTGTAAAGCACATTTCGAATCTATCAAGAGTAGTTGTTGAAAACACGGTTCAGTCATAAATGAAGAAGCCAATCCTACAGTATAAAACACAAAGAAGCCATTTATACACCTGTACACCAACGTTCGCACGCTGCGTACGACACAAGGAGTTGCTCGTCGGTGCGCATAGCTACAGCTGCACCGCTGTTGTAAGTTTACCGTACAAACATCAACTTCAGCGCAATTACCGGCATGAAGCATAAGAAGTACAGGTACATTTGGTACGCAATACGAAGAACATATTTTTGGTCGTACCTCGCTGTCACATAAAGAGGGACCGATTACACTGCGCAATTGTAGAAACAAAACGATCGTGCTCTTTTTCTGAGACCAAGTTGTGGCTTGTGCAATTCTAGATACAATATACAGCATGGCTCGTGCTCTTTTTCGAACACGAATTCCAACTATACTGGTTTCATATTGATCGTTGAACATGCCATTTCGAATGATGGTCATCTTGCAACAAGCATATACCAGTAAGAAGTTCACACAGCCTACCACAACCAGCGATAGCGCAAATGCAACACATGCATTGATTCTACCGACAAGTTTGCTCGCTCGTTTGCTCACACACATGTGTGCATTCCAAGCATCTCTCTCTCATCAGCAGCAATTCAATTCCACTATCATCTGCTGTCGTCCATCCTTTCCTTACAACCACCTCCTCCTCCTCATCATCATCACCATCGCACCGACACCCTCCTCCTAATCGATCTTGATCGACCCGTAGATCTTGCGCGTGAACCACAGACACGCAAAGTAGCCGATCGTCCCAGTCAGGAAGAAGAACGTCAGCGAGATCATCGCCATGTACCCAAAGTACAACAACCCACTCACGAACGCCGTGATGTTGAGTTTCGTCCAAAAGTACAAGAACGAGTACAGAAACAAGTACAACGCTGCACTGCCACTTGTCAAGAACGCGCGCCACCACCAGCGATAGTCCTCTGCACACAGCTGGAAGTAGCACATCACGACCGTCACTTCTGCGCACGTTGCGACGAGAATCAACAGCACGATAAACAGAAACCCAAACACGTAGTAGATCTGGTGGAGCCAGAGCGCCGACATGATGAAGAACAGTTCAATAAACACAGCGCCGAATGGCAAGATCCCACCCACGAGGATCGAAAACGGCGTCGCCAAGTACCAGACTTGTTCGGGGATCTGCCGCGCGATCTGGTTCGTGCGCGTCGGCTGCTCGACGACTGGCGCTTTGAACCCAAAGTAGCTCCCCAAGAACACGAGCGGCACGGAAATGCCAAACCACAGCACCAAAAGCGCAAACAGCGTCCCAAATGGCACTGCTTGGCTCGACGCTTTGCTCCAGAGAAAGAGGTTCAGCACAAAGAAGATCCCAAACAACAGACCGGGATACAACACGGCAGTCAAGACCGTATTGTACTTCCAGTCCTTGCCGCTAAACATCTTGTACGTCCGTGCACTGTAGTAGCCGGCAAAGCTCCCCATAAACACAAACAGCAGCACAAACGTCGTCAAGAGCGACCCGCGGTTCGCTGGCGACAGGAGCCCCAACAACGCAATCACCATCGTCGTTGCGCTCATCGCACACACTTGGACGCCCGTGCCGACAAAGACCGAAAAGAGCATCGGCGAGAACTGCGGCGGTCTAAACACGTCGCCATGCACGAGCTTCCAGCCGCTCTCTTCTTGCGCTTCTTCACTCGTCTGCACTTCGTTGTAGCGCGCAATGTCGCGATGGAGCGTCCGCAGCATGATCATCGCAATCATGCCGGTCAAGAACAAGACGATCATGAGCGAATTGATGATCGAGAACCAATGGATCTGGTCGTTCGACGATTTGGAAGAAATGATCCGATCCCACCGCTCTTCCCACTTGATCTCAGACTTGACAAACTGCACGTCGTACGTAAAAAGGACCGACGTGTCGCCATTTGGATTCAGATACTGAAAATTGTCGGCAGCGACTTCTTCCAAGTTTACAAACTTGCCGCACGTCTCCGACTCCAACTCGTCGCCGCCGCGTGGTGCATTTACAAATTTGTGCTGGATCGACGTCGGGACGACTTCAAACCCAACGACGCGCCACTTTGGCAATTGTGTCGCATCTGCACCATCAATAAACGGATCTGGGTTCACCGACACGACGATCCGGACGTGGTTGTATAGGAGGTACTTCCCATTGTCGTCAACTTCACCGACTGGAAAACCGCGCTTGTACGTGCCAGTCTCTGGACTATCGGTCGGATCGCGGTACAAGACCGGGAGATTGTCGAGAATCCACTGGACGTAGTACTCGTTCTGGATCATGTCGATAAACTTCTGGCTCTCAACGGCGGAATACGTGACCGGCTCGCACAACACTTGACACCGGGCGTCTTTCTCCATCTCGAGCGCATACAACGAGTCCATGATCGCATCACCGGCCATGATCTCGCCGAGGTTCTCTTGTTGTTCGTTCGTCTTCATCGGTTTGCAGAACGGCAAGTAGTAATACTCGTACGGCACGAGCGTCTTCGTCGACGTGATCTTGTTCACGTTCAGTTTCAGCTGCTCGCCTTCTGCCCACGACTCGGGGGCGACACCCGGGACGTAGAACGCAGCGTGCGTTCGCGTCGGGAGCGTCTGTGCGACGACCGCAAGCGCTGCGAACGCAGCAGTTGCCCACGACTTCATGCTCAAGACGACGCGTGTGGGGGGGGGGAATTGAGCGCAAAGGGGATCAACGAGTGACGCAACGCGCGGCGTTGCTGCGTACGGAGCGACACGAGCGGAGCTTTGTCGAGGATGCCGGAGACGATGCGAGCGAGAGACACCACACACGAGTGTCAAGTGTCGGTCGTCGGAGTGCGGTGGCGCGCGGTTGTGCTTTTTCGCGACTTTCGTTTGTGGGGGAAAATGCAGAATGCAGGTGCGATGTGTGGGGCATTCAAATGTGCAGCTTAAAAAGCAGGAGCGTATTTATAGTGCAGACGATATTATCTATATATTTTCCAATCCAAAGATTGTTTCCATTATCTGTGCTGTATCCATGTCGGACTTCATACGTTTCCATATAGTATCTCCATTTGCCTCCTGTCAAAACAGACACATCTCAGATCGTGCGCCAGTCTTCGAGCCACGGGTGCTGTAGCACGAACGCACGCGCTTGGTCGCGCCAGAGCTGCACGCGCTCGACGCTCACATCATCCCGCGTATCACCATGCACCGCATCATACACGAAATCCAGCGGCGTCGTCACGAGGTCCGCTGGCGTCCCCAGTTTCTGAAGCTCCAACAATCCAACGAGCTCGTCGTCGCCGACTAACTCACTCATCCAGTCGTTCACGACATCGAGACGCGCATCGTCAATCAGACTCGCAAGTCGTTCGTTCAGCGCTGCGTTTGTGCGTTCGAGTGGATCGACGAGTCGGCGGAGCGTCGCTGCGGGCGTCGCATCAGCAAGCGCCATGCGCGTATCGACGCCCGCGCGCTGCAGCAACAGCGCAATCGACTTGCCAGCCAGCTGCATGACTTCGTCGTCGACTGCGTCGCAACTTGCGTCAGCGCGTTGAGTCATTGCGAGCTGATTTATTAGACAAAGCGTCAGTCAGTCAGCTATGTAGAGAGCCAGCCAAACAACCAGTCGACCCTACGTACGTTGGCACACGTCCACGTTGGTGCGTCGACGTTCGCTTGTGCGGCTTCTTCGACCGACAGCACGCGCGCTTTGTTGCACGCGTCGCACGACACAGTCGTCGTTACTTCCACATCGTCGTCATCGCTATCGTCGTCTGCCGTAGCAGCTGCTGTTGTGTCTGTTGTAAACGCAGCGACGACGTCTGCACTGTGTGCTGCAATATCGAAACGGGAGAGCGCTGCACGCGCAGCCGCAGCTCGCAGCGCACGCTGGATTGCCATTGGGTCAGTGCCACGTGAGTTGCGGTTCGTCACTGGCGCTGCGACGGCAACAGAACGCGCAGCTGTTGCTGTTACTGTGGAGTTGTTGCCACGCGCAGCGTCGTCGTCAGCGTCAACATCAATGACGTCGATTGGAGCGTCTGCTTCGCGTTCGCTGCTGTTGCTGTCGATCGTCACAGACGCAGTCGTACTCTCTTGGTCGCGCTTCCACTGCTTCCATTGCGCTTCGTTCGCCTATCCGTGCATCAGCCGACAGTGTTGTGCGTCAGAAGCGGTCAGTAGCGATAAGACACACGACTGGCTCTTTCGTACTTTGGCTTCAACCGCTTTCTTCGACATCACACTGTGTGCAATCACAACAAGAGAAAGTACACAACGTCAGTGCGAGTCCATCGAAATCAATAGACAACAGCGTCGTAGGATCCAACCTACGCACCGCGTACGAATGTCCAAGTAGCTCCAATCTTCGTCCGGCAACAGATCCGCAAGCCCTGCTGCAACGTCGCCGTTGTAGAGTCGTGCAATGTTCCAAAAAACACTGTGTAGGTTGTAACATATAAATATGTTACATCCTACAAATATCGAAACGTTATATCATACATCCCATAATAATAATACAACGTACCGTGGCGAACACTGCGCCATGTTGAATGGCTTAAGCATCTCTTTGCCGGTGTCACCGCCGGCCAGTAGCACGTACTTGAGCGCCGCACGCAGTTCGACGTCATGGAGCATCTCGACGGTCTCAACGCGCCACTTGCGGACGCTCTCTTTGAATTTCACCGTCATTGCAACCTCCTTCTGTTCGTTGTCGTCATTGCCAGTAGCGCTATCCGTACCAACGCGCCCTGCAGTCGTGACAGCGTGGATTTCGAATCGATTCGCAAGCGCAGCATTCAAGCGCGCATTCGCAATCGCAGTCTCGTGTTCGTACTCGAGCGCAGTCTTCGTCGCTTTGCGAAAGAACTTTCCCGTTCGATCTGACGACGATGGATTCGCAACTGCTGCTACGAGAGCCTCGCTGATCTGGTCTTTGCTTGACAGCTGCAGCGCATGCACGCGCTGGTATTTCGGCTGTCGTTCTGCTTGCGAAGCTGAATCGCCTTGGACGGCGTCCACATCGTCATCGAGCGTCGCGCCGAGGCGCGTGCCTTCGCCGCGTGCGCTGCGCGTTGCGCGCGTGCGTTTCGCGGTTGCTGCTTTGCCACCGAGTGTGTGGACGCCACTCGCACGTGGCTTTGGCGGTGGTGACGCCTTTTGTTTCGTCAGTTTGCTCCGTGACGCTGCAGCACGGGTCTTTGAAGTGCCTTGGATCACAGTCGGTGCTGTTGCTGCTGCACTGCTGCTCGTGTCTGCGACGTCAATCACGACCGTGTCGTTGCGTACAAGTACATCCTGCACTGCGTCAGTTGCGTTGTACGTGGCAACACGAGGCGGGAACCCAGAGCGAACTGGTGGTGGGTGTCGTTCGAATGTAGTCGACACCGACGTTAGACTCATTCCAGCCTGTGAGACTTGCGCTCCAGCAACACTAGCGGTACAAGTGCACACATGCACGCTACGCATGCATCGACAAATCCGTACGTGTGAGCGGCTTGGTCTTTGGTAGCGCCAAGAGCGGCTTTGCTTGGTCTGCACGCAGCATGTGTGTACCATGAATGCGTTAGTGTTGTTCTTGTCGCACTGCGCACGTCACCGTTGGCGAGAGCACGCTGTTGTGCATTGCGTGGATGCATCCAGATTGCACATGCAGCGTACCACAGAAACTATGCATGCTCGCATCTGGCGCAATCGAGAGCGCAGCAGCCTTGCCCTTTGGTCCGCGCAGCCGGAAGCTCCACATCGTCGAGCAAAGTCAACTGTGGTCAACCCAAAGTCGCAGCAATTTCAGCAACAAGCACTTTCAACTATATTCTTGATATTGACAGTGAATATATATTAAGATGGTTAGTTTAACAAACACTGACGTCATGTACAACATTCATAAGCACAATGCTCGCTCGTGTACTACGCTTGTATTGATATAAAATAGCGCGTGATTAAAGTCTCTGTCGATCCAACAGCGACGAGCAGACTCCAGCAAAATACAAGGGACAGTGTAGCTTGACGCAGCGTACAGATATTCAGTGCCGCACAATCTAAAACGTAAGACAATATTTTTTGGCTTCAGATCGATCAGTTCGCAATTATAGAACAGCTTTCCTAGATATTGTATATATACTATTTACCATTCAAAGCTGTATGAGTTTCAATGAATAAAACAAATTCGTGATTGAGATTTCTTAACGACACTGCTGATTTCCATGTAAATTAGCTCGCATGCACATATGAAAGTGCAGTTTATAAACTGTATATCAGATACATATCAATGATATTCAAGTATGTGGTACTCACAGAGTAGGTCATTATACAGTATTAGCGAGCTAAGCTCTAAAAAGCAATAGTTTATAAATAATCAGTTTGCTGCTTGTCGCAATTGTGACCGCAACGCAAATAAATATATATTGTCTCACTTTCAACATACAATGTTAATAAAATAGAAAAGAAAACTACTGTAGAAATGTACGCTCTAATTATGGAACATTTTTTCCTATTCTTGGGGTTGACATTACTCATACTAAACAATGACAATGGTGAAATGTGCGTCTTTTCACTCGCCACTCACTCTCGCAAGTCATGTTGAACTGGATTCTGTGTTCAATCAAGAAAATTTCTAATCAAATACAGAAATGGCATGTATCGAGTGTAATCAACAGAAACACACTGATGCATCTACTAAATTTTCTGGTGTCAAAGATGTAACAGGATTTAATGAAACGCGATCACCTCTACTGACACCCATTATTGACGATAACTCCAATCCAGGTTTTGCAAACCAGGACGAGACGAACACTCACACGCGCGACGACGTTTGGACTCGTGAGTCGCGGATTGCGGACGTTAAGCCGCCTGAGCTGCTCTAGTGCATTGGGCATCTCATCGCTTCAATGATCATTGGGATCTGATAGCGACCGGAGCGGTTCCAGCTGGCACGTCTGTACGCTCTATACCACGGTCGCGATTTGAGCACACCATAAACAACATCTACTTTACGAGTAACACCAACCCTAGAGCGCCGCGCAAGGAAGATCCAGTCAGCCGTTGACGAAACGCAAAGGATAACCATGGCCGTAAACGAGACCATTTCGGTCATTGCGTTTGATGAAACAGCGATATCGACTCGCAGTCGCTCCAAAGTCATGCGCCAGTATTTAAGAGACAAGTACCCCAAATGGAAAATAAAAGTCCTTATGACATGCTGCGCGGCGACAGCCTACTGTGCGAGGTGCGCTGCAAGTTCTGCGTTTTGCATATCAGTCTGCCACTGCAATTACATGTTTGCATACTGCACCGCGCCGCAGCTGCGATTGCGGCGCCCCGCCATTAGCTTTAAATCGACATGGTGCAAGTAACGATGTGATATTTTGTTTTTGTAGTGTTTGAAAAATTGCAGGCACAACCGATCTCGGTCTTTGATGATCAACCGCGGCGATACGCGCATGGCGGTGTCCAAGATCGTCCCGTTGATGACGGCAATGGTGTGTTAGGACAACCTCCCGGCTCAACGCCTGACCACGGGCGACAGCTGGCAGATGGCGCGTCGTTTGGTACGTGTACGTTGCTTTTATGTCTAAGTCTTGCCTGCATGATTGCTAACATGTGATATTTATCTGATACTGTTTTTCTACAACATGCAACAACGCGTCTTTTGCCTGGCGGCACGCGTGTCACGGAGCCGTGTCCGCGGACTACCAGCGGTGGATTGGTACCGTGGATGTGAACGACCAGAATAGGTTGCAGCGTTACTCGCTGCTGCAAAGAATGGTCTTTTGCAGGTTCAACCGCGGCAAGTTTCCCGGTCTGGTGGACATGGAGCTTGTATATATGCTGACGTTATCCATCTGACCGGGAAACGACGCGCTGGCGAACGTCCGCTCGGACACGCTCGATTTTTGAAGCAGCTCCACGTGTAGCTGCTCGCGCGGACGCCGATTGACTTTGTGTCGCACGCGACTTCGACTCCCGACGCACCACCGCGAGCACCAATATTGCACCGCCTGCGCGAGTGCTTCGAAAGGAGAGCAGCTCGGCACGGCAGGCGTCATGCTTCTACTGCGAGGAATGCAGCTACGGCTTCAAGCGCGTCTACCTGTGCGACCATGCGCACGAGTGTCACAAAAACAACATGCGCAACTGTTTCCAGATTTAGCACAAGCATTGGCGCGACAACACGCGCTTACCAAAGCCACTCATTTGTCGCGGCATTCAAATGCGCGAACCAGGACGCTTGCTCGGTAAGCGCAAGAGCACGCCAGCGCAGAACCAGGACGAGGACGAAAGCGAGGAAGAATAGGAGGTTGAAGTGGTCGACTTCGAGGGCTGCGAGGACGATTGGGAGCTTTTGAAGGTGCGCAAACTACGCATGCAGGTAGACAGTTAAGGTGCAAGATCAATGAATCGATTTTGCATTTCAGTCTTTTGATTTTGATTGTCCTGTTTGCTCAATACTGTACGCTAGTTTTGGAAGTCTATTTGTGTGGTTTTGTGTAAGGATCAAACTTACACTTGGACGTATTCAAACGCATTGATAAACGATTGTTTGACAATGTAGTAACTTCCTACATGCTAACTATTCAAATCCAGACATTTTTAAGCTTGGTGAAACAAGGGTTAGCATTAATATAACTGGATATTTGTATATCAATTTCATGCATAGCAATCATGCCTTATGAGGTCATT
Source organism: Globisporangium camurandrum (assembly GCA_023337595.1). Lineage (NCBI taxonomy): Eukaryota > Oomycota > Peronosporomycetes > Pythiales > Pythiaceae > Globisporangium > Globisporangium camurandrum. The sequence goes on from JAADXH010000023.1 coordinate 28,236, forward strand.
AGACTACAATAAAAATACAGTACTTCTGGCATCTGTTCGTATATTTTATGTCACCTTTCTAGATGTCGAACCTTAATAAAGATGAAATACTACTACTAAGCGAAGGGATTCGATACGCCAGACTGGAAATGCCATCTCACGGTTGTGCAATACACATTTAATAGAGTCGGTACCATTTCTCGACTTCAATATACACAAATTTGTATGTAACAGTTTAGATAGTTCGTCATCATTTATACGCTTAGTACGTTATTATTGAATAACAAGACAACTATGCTTGACATACGCCTATTATGCCTTGACTAATTTAGCCACCTATTGGTTTACCACATGCATAGCGTAAGTTATTCTTAAAATAGTTACATCGAATATATCTCTAACAAATTGCCTCCATCTATTTCAGTAGTAAACATAATGTCTACTCTGTTATAGTGCTAGAGCCAGTATTTGTAGATTTGTATTGTGGTATTATAAAATGTGCTGTGCTTTTGAAACCGTTGTAACCTAAATTGCTGGATATTTATTTCTATATTTTTATTTCTCATTGCTGTGATGCTCTAAATATATATCCTATATTAATAGAATGGGCTAGGATATATTATGGAAATACTACATATTTGTTTTGTCGTGCGATTTTGGATCAGAAAAGACAAATTGCGAGCAATAGCATCAAGGACAAGATAACCGTGACATCAAACGACATTGACACCAGCTAGATCACCTGGCGACCACCGCAACGACACCGGCACGAGCTGGATTCACGCTGCTAGCACATACCCATAAAGGATTCCTAGGCTCGTTTTCAAGTCAGTGCACCTACGATGATCGACGCGTCCGAGGTGTCGACTGCACTTGGGCAGCTGTACAACCCACTCAGCTCGCCGCGCACGCGTCGTCGTGCAGATTCGCTGCTACAACGCTACCAACGCACACCGGAAGCAGCGCAGAATGCACTGCGCGTTTTGCAGACACCGATCACAGACGGCAATAGCGCACAGGTGAAAGCCGAGCGTGCATTTGCTGCTACGACGCTCTACACCACGGTCGCGTCGTACGTACGGACGTACAAGCTCGAGAACCCTGCGGCGTGGACCGACGCGGAGCGTGCACACCACAAAGCGCTCGCACGGCAATTCGAGATCGTCTGTCAAGAGGTCTGGAATGTCCTCACGGGTCCACACGGCGCCGCGGAGGACTATGGCGTCCAGACGCAACTCGCGCTCACGATCGCCGTGATCCTCTTGCGGTTCCACGACCAGCACGACGCTAACTCATCCCTCGTCGGCGCGGTCGAGTGGCTCGTCACGAATCAGACAGCGCCGCCTGTCGCGCACGATCTGAGTACGAGCCTCACGAACTTTGCGATCCTCTTGACGCTGAAAGTCATTCCCGAAGAAGTCGAGAACAAACGCGTCAAGTTTTCGAAAACGAGACGAGCGCAGTGCGAAGCGCTCGTCCAGCAGTCAGCGCCATTTGTCGTCACGACGATTCTCCCGACGCTGGCGGCCGCAATCGACGCGGACGCGACGCTCGTGCGGTTGCGTGCAATGGTCCTCGACTGCTTTGCGAGTTGGGTCGAGTTTGGCCGCGTCGCGCCGTCGATCATCATTGCGAGCGGGCTCTTGGACCGTGCGTTTGCAGAAGCGATCGACAAAACGTACTCGGAGACTGCGCTCCGATGCATTCGTGAAGTCGTCCAGTCGTGTGCGCACGACGCAAATGCCAACATTCCGCTCATGGAAGTCGTGATGCAGCGCTTCGTCGCGTTGGGCGCGCACGTTCAAACGACGCGTGCGGCTGTCGACCGTGCGTGTTTGGAAGGATGTGCGACTGCAATTGCCGAGTGTGGGCAGGCGTTCATCGTGACGTTTGTCGACCAGACGCTCGCATTAGCGCCCGGGTCGTTGGTGGATGCGTTCTTGGAGACTGTCCTCGCATTCACGGCATTGCCAGACATCGCCGCGTCGAATGCGACGATGGACTTTTGGATCGACTTTCGACAGTACGTGAGTGGGAAGCACGAACAGCGCATGCTCGCGTTTGAAGCGTTTGTGAGTCGCTTGTTACGGATTTTGGTCGAACGTACGGAGTTTCCAGTTGCGTACGAATCGTTTGGGGATGTCGATAAAGAACGCTTCACGGCATATCGCAATGACGTCCGAGGCGTGTTTCGATCGCTTGCGACCGTCACGCAAGCGAGTGAAGATGCGTTTGTTATCGATGCGATCCACGTCGTGATGCATCAGTTTGCACAACTGGATGCGAATGAAGAGGCATTGCGAACGCATTGGTGGAAGCGCATTGAAGTGTACGTCCACGCCCTCAGCGCTGTCTCCAAGTCGATACGCGAAGACGACTTGTCGTTGATCCCCCACCTGTTTGCGCTGTTGGCGCGCCCCGTGCCGCGTCACGCTGCACTTGCGCGGACGACGACGATCTTCTTGGGCGTCATGGGTCACTGGTTTGCGCGCAATCCAACGTTTCTGCATTCGTACGCGCTTGCAATTTTGTCGCAGAGTTTTGCAGTCGATGCATCGACCAGCGACCCAACGTATCCGTTTCGCATGCGCTTGCATGGCGAAGACCACGTCGGTGCAGTTGCGCTCAAGAAATTGACCCAACGCTGCGGTCGTGCGTTCTATACGCCGACGTGGCTCGACGCAATGCTGTCGCTGTATCGCGCGTCGCGTCGGTCGACGCACGCACCGTCGTCGACACTGTTGCGCCTGCGGGACAATAGCATCCAGCTGGTCGTCGAGTCGCTCGCGCACGTCGTTGCAACGGTCGCGTACAGCGACGCTGTTGCCGTGATCGATCAATTCGGTGCGCTTGCGTTCCAGGACCTCGTGACGCAGTGGCCGACGTTCCACGCAGACGACGACGCGTGCGTTGCGTTGGTGTGTGAAGTCCTGGAGCATCTGCACGTCATTGCCACGATCGTCGAGCCACAAGTGCAGCAAAACGTGTCGCATCCGCTGCTGCACGTTCTCCAAGTGCACTGGGCGACGATCGATGCGATCGTCCAGTTGAGTGGCGACCACGACGACGTCGCTACGAGCGTCTGTCGGTTGTTTGTCGCAGTGTTTGCTCACTTGCGGTCGCAGGCGCTGGCGCTCGCAACTGCGCTCACGCCGCTCGTCGTCACGCAGTTTGCGCGGAGCCTGAACGGCAACTACCTCAGCGTCGTCCAAGCAATCGTCTTGGCGTGTGCGAGGGATGATCCCGAGACGCACGCGAGCCTCACGCGCGTTGTGGTCGTTGTCACGGACGTTGCGCTCACGCACATTGCGACTGTGCAAAGCGTCGACGACTGCGCTGCGTTGATTGCTGCAGTATTCGAGCTCGCGCGCAGCTGTGGGACGCACCGGCCGCAGCTGCTGGTCGCGACGAACCAGCTCGAAGCGCTGCTTGCGCTCGTGCAACATGCGCTGACGCACGCGCAGTCGCCCGACGTGTGCGTCGCGGCGCTCGAGTTCCTCACGGCCGTCGGCGGGTGGTACGGCGAAGTCTTGCGGCTGCCGTCGGAATTGTTATGCACGGGCGCTCTGGACGGCGCCGTGGCACTCTTTACACAGATCCAGACGCTGTTCTTTGCGCAGGACGTCCAGTATCAACTCATGGTCGCGCTGTTCAATGCTGCCGGTGGGTCGATGCCACCCGCGCTGCTCGAGCGCGTCGCCGAGGTCGTTCGATCGTGCTGGGCCTGTTTTGGGAAACAACGGAGCGAGGAGTTGATCACGCGCTTGTTGTTGGACGACGCGTTCGTTGGGTCGCACGTCGCTGCGCGCGCGCGCTCGGAGTTTGTCGGGACGATCGCAAAGCCCGAGTGTTTTGAGAACGCGCGCAAGTTCAAGCGCGTCCTGTCAGCGTTCTGTGACCACTTTCGCAAGACGTTGGCGACAACTTCAGCAGCAGCAGCAGTCGCACCCCCAACGAGTGCGACGACGACCGTGTTGTCGTAAGTGGTGGGAAACGAAGAGGGAGAGAAGGAGAACGAAGAGGAGGAGAGTGCATGTTGTGTGTGTGGTTGTCACTTTATCGAATACAATACTGCATGAAATGGTGGAGAGTGCCGGAATGGCTATCAATGAATTCCGTATCTTTCGATTAAGAGAGGGAGGATACGCCTACGTGGTCAGTCCCTACAAGAACGGATTGCCAACGTCGGTCCACTTGCTCTTGTGTTTGTCCGTGTGGACCGTGAAGAGGTGACCGGACGTCGGCCGCTCAGTCGGCGCTGTCGTCGACCACTCGAGGATCTTGGCCGCAATGTCATCGACCTGCGTGAAGCATCGTGTGTGAGAAAGACCCCGTGTGTGGATGTGTAGAAGCATTGAAGTTAAACGTACGCTCGTCCACGTTGCAAAGTCGGCGTCGGCCATAAACTTGCGGTTCATCGGCGTGTCGATCGTCGCAGGCAAAACGCCAAACACTGACGCTTCAGTCGGCATCGCGTCGCTATGTATCACAGAGAAGGTAGGAGCAACGACGGCAGAGCGTCAGCTTAGAGCTTGTAGCGATACCACAAGACAGGACCAATGACGACGTACACTGCGCTGGCGATCAAGTGGTGCGTCCCTGCTTTCGTGATGCCGTACGAGACCATCCCAGGCGTTGCTGTGGGGATTGAGACAGAGAGCCTAAGTAAGTGCCGAGTGCACACCTGGATGCATCATGTGGAAATCGCACCTTTAAGCGCTGCAGCAGCGCCCGTGAGTACGAGGAGCCCACCTGGTGCAAGCACTTGGCTCGCAAGGTGCGCAGCTAAGAATCGACAAGCACAACCACACAAGCAGTGTCGTGAGCAAGTGTGCCTCTTGATATGCGCAGGCGCAGCAACTGTAGGGCATATACGTACACAAGACTGCAGACTCGGTGTTCATTGCATGCATTTGCGCTAGGTTCGTAAGCGTGTCGACGTGCTGGATGCTCCCGCCTGCCCACCCACCAGCGGCGCACACGACAGCGTCGACGTTGCCAAACCTGTTCGTGCAGGTGCGTTGTTGTACGTCAGTATTGGAACTATTTCAACATGGAAATGACGCATGCAGCACGGACGTGTTTTGGATGTGCTGCAGCACGTTCGTCGCTTGGGTGAGCGTGCTGGTGTGGGTTTTGTCAAACACAAACGACGCATCGGCATCGTCGCTCTCCGTAAAGTCGATCGAGAGCGCTTTCCACGCCTTCGCGCGCATAAAGTGCTTGCTGATGCCGCGTCCAAGCGCACCAGCGCCGCCGATCACGACGAGCTTCTTCGCCGCCATGTTTGTTACTTTGCTTTGTGGATCGTGCAAGTCAAACTCGTAAATGCGCAGCCGATCTTGTATGGCATGAATAACTCAAACGAAAACGCTCGGTCTTCCCAACATTTGGTAACTTCTCAACAATGTAGTATGTATAAACATAGTTAACACAGTTTAATACTTTTGCACAACTCGCGTTTATATAATACTAAGCAAAGCATTTCGGCACTCCTAAACATTCGTCAAGCACAAATTTTTGTTGCTGGGTTGTGCCAACATTTGATCTGCGTGTTCGTTGTTGCTTATCAACCACCTATTCTCCCGCGTGGCCGCCGACAACAAACGAGCAGCACAATAATAATCTGCCTTATTGATCACGCCCGTTAAGACAAATAATTAGAAAACTGTAAATGTGCAGTTAAATTTATTTTGCTCGCTTTGCCTAACGAAATGCACACTCAGTCTTACTTATATCCTAACTTCAAAACAAATGAAGTCAATTACTCATTTATTTCTAAAAGTACTTACCTTTTGCAGGTAAATAACTGAAATTGAATTTTCTGTTGTTCGTTCGAAATTTTGTCAATTCACACTTAAAAACACGATGTGCATTTCGTGTACAAATTAGAGCTACATATCCTAATCAAGTTCACGAGTCTTTTTTAACACAATTTTTGAATTCAATGTTGGTATTACAACACAGAAATGCAATGATGACTTTTTATCATGATATACATACATCTCTAAATATCTTCTTTGATTGTTCCAACACAAAACTTCAATAGTGACATGTAATCGAAGATCAAAATCCGCAAATTTGAAGTCACCGGGAATTTGTTTTGAGTAGCGTATTGAGACCGGGTTTTAGAGAGGTTCTTTTTATAATCTTGCGGAAGCGTTACTTATCAACGAATCATATGTCAAAACCCGTGCAGCTTCTTATCTTGATATCAAATGTTTCACGTGATTGCCGCAACTTAAATCGAACAAGTACGCCAATTCACATTTGTGTAAAAGTGTTCAACGAGAAAACGCTGTTGCTTTTTGGAAGAAGCTCGTATTACATGACAGCTTTAAAACTTCTCATGTATACAAAAATCCATGGGAAGTACGACAACTACAAAAAAATACCGTTGATGTCTATGAATGATGTCGCCGTTGCTGTATCAACATGTGTGCAATTTACGTTTTAAAAAAGCGTTGCGGTTGCAAAATGAGCTACCTTATACTCTTGAAGTTATCGTACCGGTAAGAATAAACGTACTGGTACCAGGAACAAGGTATCACGTTCATCTTAAGTAAATGTGTCGAGTCCTGTGCAGATTATCATGGACTGGCTATTGCTCAAGAGCGTTGCACATGAACGAGAATTATATAACCAGCAATGTACAAAATACGAGTAGAAGCATACTTAACGATTATGCGTTATGTTCCTAGTCCTAACATGCAACTCCTCTAAGTTCATGCACTCGGCGACGCTCCACCGCAGTTCTCAGAGCAACAAGGATGTAGCAAAACCGATAATACTGAAATAGGCGACAATCGGTCATGATTGAGCCTTTAACGTCCACACCCCTCCCCCGAACTTTAGTAAGTAAAATCGCTACAGTGTCGCAGATTACTTGATCGTTTGCCAAGGCCACGTGTGTTTCTGGGTGATGTAGCAATTGCGATGGTTCGCGATGCTACGGAGCAAAGGAAATACCTCTTTACGCACGAGCATCTACTCTTGACCTTTCCGCCGTGTTTTGCGTTAAGCCGCAAACTAATATCTCGTACGTCGGGCAGCATCCAATGGCAACCTTCGAAATACACGTCAAATACTAGACTTACGAAAGTTCAGTTTAAAATTGGTTGTCTTCCTCGAAGTCGTAGTTGTCCGACAGCATCGACAAAACGCGTGAAGCACTCGCAATTGCTCATTGCTGTACATCGAAAAATGCGCATACGTAAACGCCAGCAGTAATCGCTATCGCTTCAACCAACCGCAAGATCCCACTCGTGATTTGCAATAATTATCAATACGTGCGGGTCATACCTTTAGATGGCAGAACAACGTCGTTATCCGGATCGGCCTCAATGGTTGACTTATATGATGCTGGTGGTGGAGTCGTGAAGTGCAATGCGAGCGACAGAATTGATAACCGCGCTCGACGCATCGCCACCAACACTTAAAAATACTGTAAAATAAACACATTGTCCGTATCTACGTCAATACCGGCAACAGCAACTACATGATCTTTACGTCAATATATCTCTTACCGTAGTGGCTGAATTGGTGTCACGAATTGAAAAAAATGTGCTAATTTATTTCGTTGTACTCTGCAGGATCGTTCTAGAGGTGTTGATACCCGAAATCGACGATGCTTGAGCACGTAATGTCACTTGACGAATGATGCTGCACTGGAATCGGCGAGGTACAGCGATAGTGCGAGTGTAAATATGTCGAACCGCGCGTCCAGTCTCAAGCCAATTGGCGAGAATATATGATCTGCGTCGTACATCGGGGAGAGAAATGCATTGTTTCCAACTAGACGAAGTAATCTCTGCGACGCTGTCGGACTATAAGTTGTCTGGTTCTTCGCTAAATTGTGAATCAGACTGTTGGCAAAGCTGGTCGCATGTGAGAAACCAGTGACCAAACAGATTTATCAGTTTCTTAGAACAGAGAGCACTGCATGTAAGTCGACCGTGTCGACTCGACAACTTGAGCAGCATCGCACGCATCACCCCCAAATTATCAACGGCTCCTGCGATAACAACAACAAGCATTGCTTAAACATGATAGCGAATCACGCGGCAAACATCGAGATGGACGCCAAAGTCTCCATGCAAGTAGAAATTTCCGACATCCCGCACAAATGTGCGCGAGATGTCGAGATTCTTAGTTTGGGGCGTGCACCATTGGTTCTCGGACCAACTCCGCACAAACGTGGTGATTTGATCGCACGTGTAGAAGCTGAGCAACAAGCTCAGGCAGTACACGAAGTCTTTTCTTAGGACCCGCCATGGGCGACGAATCTAAAGGAATGGGTATTGCACAATCGCCATGGAGTAACATACTATAGTCGTAACACAATATAAGGTGTCAAAACCGAACTGAAGCGCTGACTCGACAGAATAGAATGACTGGTAGTTCGTATCACAGCCATGCACACAAACAAGTAAGAATACACAAGCAGGGGAGGCATGCGCGGTCGTAAGTCTGCGACTGAACACATCGGATCATCTCAAGCTCGACAACGGTCGAGTTTCCTCTCTTAGCTGGCCTTTACCCAGCTATTCGACGTCCCATTCAGTACTTAATCCGAGTTAACTCGGTCTCCTTCTAGTAGGCACTATCCTCGCAATGGTGATGACTCGTTTCAGTGAAGAGAGAAACATCAGTTAACTCGGACCTTGGGTTGTCCAAGTTGCGATTGCGTGGCCACATGTCAGTGAAGTTGTGTCGAACGGCAGATATGTACGTAATTATAACGGTTGATATTGTTTCGCATTTACCGTTTCTTTGATTTTCCTAACATCCCGACTTCAAAATATGTCGAGTGTTCAATATTTCCATTACAATGTATTTTACGTTCCAGTTGTTCTTTGGATGTTTAGGTACTATATACTTGCCGAACAGACTGAATACAGCCAATATACACTTAGCAACAGTAATGGGTCTAGGTTTTTGTGTTGTTTAAATTTAAATGAATTTTAGCATGTAATATTTTATATTAACCAGTACGTATTGAAATTTGCTAAAATTTATTAATTACATTAGGTCTTTGATTTGGAGAATTTAAAAATGACATCGTATATTACGATGTATACTACGCAGATTTAATACGTAGGTTTGCCGAATTTTACCTGAAATGTATTCAATACAGACAACTTATACTTTGAGAACCATTTTTGCGCACTGATTTGGTTTGTCCTATAAAATCGAATTTCAGCTTGAGCACTTTTTATACGAAATATGGATGCTTGCATCAATGTATGTATACTTCGTACCTTATTCTAATATATTTAGTTTTTGCTTCTAAATACTTCATGATCGGCAGCTTAAAAATAACAAATTAAACTTGTTCAACATTTCATGCGTTGTATATATATCTGCAATTTTTTGAATGCGCTCATGAACATTGTGATTCCAGCCAAGCAGTTTTAGCTCTGATGTTTATATGCTCCAGAGAGTTGTGCTCGAAAACTGTGATTGTTCCACATCTATTTGTAGAGTTGTCTCTTCTCAGAGCCTGAGACACCTGAGAATTTTCTGATGCAGCACCACTTTTGACACCGCAAACACCATTGCGTAACCAGTCATCATGGATGCAGGACATGATAGCGCTGTGCGTCCGCATGCCGCATGCGCTTCACCGGCATCAATGCCGCTGTGCGAGAAGCGCGAGTACATTGGTGCCGTGACGCTCACGCGCTTTTCTCCCGACGGCTCGCTGCTCTACGTCGGCGTCGGCCCGACGCTGTTCCTGTACGCCACATCCACAGGCGAGCTCGTCGCGCAGCACGACATCCTCACGCGTGGCATCCTGCATGGCTGCGACATTGGTGCGTCCTCCTTGACACCTATGCATCCAATATAGCCTATTGTGAACGCTGTGGCTCCGTCGCGTACTCACTGTTAATCGAATACACACGTTCGTGATGCATTAGTCGAGCGAGTCGCAACGACCACCAATAGCTCCGACGCAAACAAAGCGCTTACGCACGTCGGTGTCTTCTTTGGTCAGAAGCGCGTTGCATGCTTTCACAGTCTCCCCCAGACACCAGCCGACGCAGCAACGCAGCAGACGCTCACGCGGATCGTCATTCGTAGCAATAGCAATAGCAACAACACTCGTGCACCACGTGCGACCAAAGTGTTTAGCGACTGGGTCTTCGACGTCCAGATCCTGTCGTCACAGTCGTCACAGCCATCGCATGCGTTTCCACTCGTTGCGGTCGGGTTGGCGCACAACGTCGTCCAGCTCTGGTCGCCTACGAGCGACACAGTGCTGCGGACCGTACAGTGCGCCGAGCGATGCATCTTGTACGCTCTTGCGTTCCATGGCCGCACTTTCGAGACGCTCACTGTCGCCTCCGGTACAGTATTCCAGCAAATCCTGCTCTGGCAGCCGTTCGCTTCAGCGTCCGACGCCTCAGCGTCTAGCGAATCATCGCAGCGCGACGTCGTGGCGCCGGCACAGCGGCTGCATGGTCACGACGGCGTCCTGTTCAAGCTCGAGTGGTCACGCGACGCAACGATGTTGGCGTCGGTCTCGGACGACCGGACGGTGCAGCTCTGGTCGAGTCGCGACGCTGCGACGTTCCCACGCAACGGGCGAGCGGACCGCACACCGACCGGCTGGCTCGAAACGACGGTCGAGAGCATTGCGTTCCTTGCAGCGATCGAGGACGATGCGCGTGAGACCGAAGCGCCAGACGTGGTCGATCGCTTGCGCACACCATTTACGTCCGTGTTTCGGTCATGGGGACACACGGCGCGGCTCTGGGACGTTGCGTTCTGCGCGTACGGCCTCGTAACGACGAGCGAAGACGCGGTCTGTAAGCTCTGGGACTTGGCGGGTGCGTGCATTGCGAGCCTCCATGGCCACGCAGGCCGCCACGTCTGGCGCGTCGCAGTCCACCCGACGCAAGCGATCGTTGCAACCGGCGGTTCGGACAGCAGCGTGAAGCTCTGGCACGTCGCAAACCAGCTCGTGAGTTCATCGGCAGACGCCGACGCATTCTGCTCAACGATTCCTTTGTTTCCAGCGGCCGAGACGACGGCTAAGGTGACGTCAAAGAGCCAGACCAAGAGCCAGAGCGTGCGGGACATTGTCGTCAACCAACGCAATGGCAACGACGCATTCGTTGCGTCCGAACGTGGCGAGATCGTACGTATTGACGTGTCGACGCAGACGTCGACGCCGTTTGTCACGCTGGAAAACAGGAGCGACACCAGCACCACCAACAACGGCGGCGGGATGCTCTCGGCGTTCACGAGCGACGCAAACGATCGGTTCTTGCTCGCTGGCGACTCGAGCGGCACTGTTACGGTTGTCGACATGGCAACTGGTGCAGTTGCGTTTGCGTGGCGCGCACACGCAACACGCATCATGAAGCTCGTGTGGCCATCTGTTGCTTCGGATCCATCGACGCTGTTTACGATCGGCGCCGACTGTTCGATCTGTGAGTGGCAACCGACACTAGAAGAGTCCACGATCACGTCGATCGCACTTGTTGCAACGTACAAGTCGCCTGGCAAGTGCGCGGCGTCGTCGCTGCTCGTGCTCGATCGCAACGTGACGCGCAACATTGTCTGTGGCGACGGCCGTGGGAACGTGTTTGTATTTCGTCGCTTGCTGTTGATCGCTGACGATGCAGTCGCAGTCGTAGCGACAGAAGCGCAGCTGCCGCAGCTCGTTCTACGCAACGTCCATGGCCGCGAGCAGGTTGCGACGTTGCTGCTGCATCCGCACGACGACGTCGTCTACTCGGGCGGCCACGACGGCGCAATCTGTTCGCTCACGACTGCGTTTGACGCTACGGACGGTGCGCTGACGACGCTCGAGTTCGTCGGTCGCGACGCGATCAAAGGCATTGCGACGATCAAGCAATTGTTTGTGAACGACAATGGCGAATTGTTTGCACTCGGGTTCTTTGCGTCCGACGCACTGCTCGTGAACGTCCGGACGCAGCAGCGACTGTTTAGTGTCGCCTGCGGTGGGTGGCGCCGGCCGCATGCGCTCGTTGTGAAAAATGTGCATCACGCAGCATCGCTACCGGGCCATACGCTGCTGTTCACGCCGCCCGTCGCACGTAAGACTGACGCGCTGGAGCTCAAAGTCCACTCGACGATCGTTGCGCTTGCGACTCGAGCGTCGGCGCTCGTGCCGTCGCCACAATCGCCCGTGCCGCTTGCAACGAGCGCGCTGCACTATCAGTTTCATGGCAAGATGACGACGTGCGTCGTACGCATCGCCGATCGACTCGTGACGGCAGCAGAAGACAACAGCGTCAAGCTCCACGTCCGCCACGCGCAGCGCTTTACGAGCGTCTCGACTGGCGTCGCACATACGACGACCGTGCGTGCGCTCACGTCATTTTATGTCCCGCAGACAGCGGCGCACGTGCTGCTCACGGGCGGCGGCAAGCAGCGCATCAACGTCTGGCGCGTCCGCGACGCTGTCGACGTGATCGAACACATTGGCAGCGCCGAGCGCGCGGACGCACTGCAGGACCATCGGATCCTCGGGCTCGCGACGTTTGCATTGCAGACCGACACTACATCATCGTACCGGCTCGTTGCGGCGTGCAACTCGGAAGGATCGATCCAGTTGCTGGTACTGAACGTCGTAACCGGCGCACTGCGCGACTTGGGCGACGTCCGGTCGTCTGACAAACCGATCTTGTCGTGCGCTGGCTTCCAATACCGCAAGCCGTCGTCGGACGACGACGAGGCGCCAGATACTGACGCTGCGATCCTCGCAGTCGGCTCGACCGACGGGCTCATGACGCTCTGGAGCTTTGCAGGGCTCGTGCGCGAACTCGAGCAGCACGTCGATGATTTAGAGGCCGTGACGAGCGCGACGGTCCGTCGTCTGTTGTCGTACCTTGTGCCAGTTGCTACGTACACTGCGCACGACATGGGCGTGAACTGCGTCGCGATCGCGGCGTTTGACGCAACGACGTTCACAATCGTGAGTGGCGGCGACGACCAGAGTGTGCGGCTGTGCAAATTCGCCACTGGCGGCGAGTCGTACGAAGTTGTGAGCGACGCACGTGTCGTCAACGCGAGTGGCTCTGCGATCAAAGCGATCTGGTCGAATGGCAGCGTCCTCTTCTTCGCTGGCTACGACCAGCGCGTGAGCAAGTGGACGATCGTCGAACACGACGACGACGACGTGGACGCTGTCACGACGACTGACAAGGCTGCTGCAGTGGCTGTAGTGAAGCGCCGCACGACGCTTACGTGGCAATGCGCCGTGTTTTCCGAATGTGCCGATATTGCTAATCTTGCAGTGTGGACCGAGCAGCAGGGCGACAGTGTCGATCGAGCAGCTGACGGCGCATTTACGGTCGTCGCAGTCGGCCAAGGGCTCCAAGTGATGCGCTTTCGTGCGTGATTTGGAGGAGGTTGCGACCAGATCCGACCAGCGATAGACTGACAACGACCACCTCGATGGGTAGGACGCATCTCCGACATGAGATAGATAGATAGATAGATAGGCGATGGTGGTGCAACATTTTGCTGAGAGCGGTAGATCAATATAGTGATACCTGTTGCACCCTTTGCGATAGCTGGTCGCTTGACTTGCATGGTGATGTTTGACAGCAGCAACAACAAACTCGTGTCTTCGTCGTCCTCAAGCGTTACGACCTTGTTATCAAGTCTAAGGAACTGTACTTTCAAAATTGAGGAATTCTGATGTTCTGATGTAGCAAAGCTGATTCTCCCCTTTTTATCAGGTTGAATACAATTTCCGAGTAGCACATATCTGAGATGATGAGTGATTCGGCTTTCGTTCGGGACGGATTTTTGTGTTCGAGGTTTGTATTCGAGGTTTAAAATCGCACGATCGGTATCATTCATCCAACAGGAGTAGCATATTCCGTTGACTAGCCAAAGCATACAAAAACGAAGGTTGAAATAAGTACGCGGAACATGCCGCTCCTGTCTAAACGTCTTGTTTTCACTATGCTATTTCGAATGAACGGAACATCGACTATTAAGTTCGCATCCGCGCCACCTTCTGTTTTTCTCACTCTTTTCATCAAAAGCAGATGTTTATTATAAAGTTTCTAGACTGCAAAAATGATGTAGGACACATAAAATTCCAGTCCGGAAGTTTTACTGACTTGATAAAAATTGATGTGGAACAAAAAACCGGAGCGGGCTATTCCGCACATGTCTGTACGCGCATCGCCCCACTACTCCTGAACGCCGCACGAGCGCAACGACAACAACTATGGTCGGCACCCACGCACACGCAGCAGCAGCAGCAGCAGCAGCAAGTGACAGTGCTGCAAATGGTGGCAGCACAGACGCTGCAACAACCGCTGCCGCATGGACTAGCGCAGATGCAAGCAGCGGTGCGTCGAATGCTGTCAAGAGCGCAAAAGATCGAGACCGTAAAGACGCAGCAGCGCAGCTGGCGTGTGACAACAACAGCAGCAACATCGACGGTAGCAGCCACATTGACGACAGCGTCCAGGTGGACAGTCCGAGCGACAGCGATAGTGACAATCAGTTCGAGGACGCGCGCGAGACGCCGATTGATGCGGACATCGAGTCGCCGAGAAACGCGTCGACTCGTGTTGCATCGCCAGCAACGCCACACCAGCCACTGCCACGTCGCACAATCGGGTCGGCTGCCATCTCTGCGCCTGTGTCGACGACTGCAACACCTGCTGCTTCGACACGCGCTACCGACGCGCGACCGCCGCTCACAATCGCTGCTGCATCAGCTGGGGAGCTCCTCGTGTCGCGCACATCCACTTCAGCAGCTGCAGAAACAACCGCCACAACCAGCCACGCGCGACCTGCAAGCGCTCGGAGCGCATCGACGCCGTTTGTGCCGCTGCCGCCGTCCAAGACGTGGCGCGCGAAAGCCATGCGCTCGAATGGCAAACTGAACAAGCTCATGCAAGCGGCGCTGCTCAAGACGCTCCTGCATGCGATCCGGCGCGGCTCTGCAGAAGGCGTCAAGGTCGCAATCGAGCGCGGCGTGTCGCTCCAGTACATCGACAGCCGCAGTCGGAACCTCATCATGTTCGTTTTGTCACGCTCTTCTGTGTGTTGTAGCCTGTTTAGCAATTTGAACTGACTGCCAGTTGTTCTATCGTATAATAGGCTTGCAGCCAAGTGCGATACGGACGCACGATTGCAGATCGTGATCATTCTATGCGACGCTGGCTGTGCGATCGACCACACGGACCAACTTGGATGGAGCTGCCTCCACTACGCATGGTGCGTCGCACTCTTTCTCTTTCTCTTTCTCTCTCTCTCTCTCTTGTACTGACGTCATTTGCGGTCGTGTATCACTAACAACAGTGCGAGTGGTGCATTGGACGTTGCAACAGAGCTCATCCGACGGTGCGTTTCAATTGCCTCTAACAGCTCTATGGGCACTGTTAGCGCTATAGACTCACACGTTCCCATTTGCAGTGGTGCGCAGGTCGCATATAATCCGTACGGCTACGGCCCGGAGGACTTTTTGATCCCGAAAGTCGCTCGCGCAAAGAGTTTGTTGCAACATACGGAGCAACTCCACCATGAACAGAACGTCCGCAAGTGCTGGGACGCATTCCGGACGCACGCAGCTGCTGCGACTGGCTACCGCGTCAAGTGCCGCTCGGTACGTTTGCGTATACTACATCGAATCGTTGTAGGATACAACCTATTGCGATTGCCCTACGCTGTCGGATATACCGTTTTACATACTAACACCTTGTCTGCTGGACATGCCACTCGACACGCAGCACTGCGACCTCGGGAAGCCGCTGCGCGTGACGTTCCACGCACCAGCGACGCACAGTCCACTCGATCGGATTCGTGTGATCGACATGAATTCGGACGTCCCGCTCTGGCTCCAAGTGTCCAAGAGCTTCACTATTCCACCAGGTAGGTTTGGAGTTGTGGTTTGTTTATACAGTCTGTGGTGCATACTGACGCTGTTGGTCGTTTTGCGTAAAAAGGCACCGTCGGGACGATCACGTTGGACGCCGAGACGCTTGATCGGCCATCGTTGTATCGGATCTTTTATGAAAAGTACGAGCCATCGACGATGCAGTTGGTGCCACAGGCGATTGCTGAACAGAGTTTGTCGATCCGGAACTTGGATACTGGCGCAACGGTCGCAGTCGGCGCCGTGAACGATCTCGTACTGCGCGCATTGAGCAAGACGACGAAAGCAGCAACGAACAGCAAACAACTGTCGCATTCATCACGGTGCGTTTGTTGTATGTGGCGATAAGAGCAGAAGAGAGAAAGGAAGAGAGAAAGAGAGAGAAAGAGAGAGACAGAAAGAGATACAGAGATAGATATATGTGTAGCGACTGACGCTTGTGTGGAAACGATTACCTTCAACAGCGAAGCGCCCAAGTCACTGACGTATGCGACGCAGTTGCCCCGACGCATGTCGACAACGACAGCGTACGATTTGGATGATGAGTGATGGATCGAAGCATCTCGCTCTATCGTTGACTTACACTTACACACACACTCATTCTATCGTAATCACCAGCCGCATGCGCGCAGCAGCGCTTGCAGCAAACGCAACCGACAACAACACCAACGATACGCAGGACGACGACGCTACAAACGCAAGTGACACAATTGACGCAGAAGACGACGACGCCGCGTTTGTGGCCGACGAGACGCTCACGGCGACGGCCGTCGCAGCGCACCCGACAGTTCGTAGCATCACGGGCGTCTACAAGCTCGTGAGCATGGCGATCGTCAGTGTTTCGACGCTCAAGCGCGTGAAAGCGAACGAGTACGAACTCACGATCCGTGACGCTGGCGCCATGGGTCTCCACCTCGTACGTTTGGCTATTTGTGAGTGTCTTCTGCTGTCGCATCCACTGATTCGCTCTCTCTCTCTCTCTCTCTTGCTTTCTCTACCACACAGGAGCCGAAGCGCGACGCATCATCGCGATCGACAAAGCTCATTGTGCGGCGCAGTACGGGGCAAACAGCAGCTGTGAACCCGGGAGATTGCCTCGTCGCGATCGGTCGTGCGAACATTGAACATGCAGGACTCAAGCATACGTTGTGGGAACTCAATGACGCCGCGCGGCCGTTGGTGTTGCGCTTCCGACGTGGGAACGTCCGCGAGCGGAAGAGCCTGTTTGCGAGCTTGCGGGAACTGTCGGCGCCAAAGCCATTGGCTGCAATCGCGGTGTAGGAGTCTGAAGATGGTAAGACATGGAGAGAGAGAGAGAGAGAGAGAGAGAAAGAGAAAGAGAACGAGACGCATTAAATTTCAATCTACTGCTACAATATGTGTCTGTGAATATACAAAGCGACATGTCTCAGAGCATCGGGTGCCCTTTCTCAACGTGGCACTGATAGAACGTGAGTTTCCGTTTCTTGCACATCGTACAGAGCTTGCGTCGTGGGGTACAGACGTCGACGACGTGCAATGGATTCGCTTTAAAGTGATCGAGCAAGTCGTTTGGTTCGACTAACAGCGTCGTGTCGGCTGCTGCGTCGTAGACTTCCACTGGAGCTGTGCAAAAAAAAAGCCAGAGCGACAAGCATGTGAGCTGCATGCGACCCACAACAGCAGCAAAGCCACAATGAGCCTACCCGAGTTGTCGTGTGCGTGCCACGTGTGCCACACTTGTGCTTCCCACCACGCAGGTTCGTCCGACCCAGTGTTCTGATACTGTAGACACCACGAAAATCAATCCACCGCGTCAGCATCAGCAGCAAATGCGACATGGCGACACAACTGCAACACAGAAACGCACCGCTACGGTCAGAAACGCGCCAGGACGCAACGCAGCGGCCCAGCGCTCGACGTTGTGCCTGAATGCCAATGGCACACGGCCGCGCTTGTACGGATCGCGGAGGCGCCACTCACCGTCTTTGCCGTTCGCGCGCTGCTTGATCCACGGCTCGTGGCCACAGAACTTCCACGTGTTCGGCATGATCGACGCACCGGCGTTGTTTGGATCGACTTCGACGATCCCGAACGACCAGAACCAATTGTTTTGACGCATCTGCGCGGTCTTGTAGCCCGTGTAGTAGACAAATAAACGATGGACGCAGTTCCGCTGGACGTGGTAGTACCGCAACCACGACTCGTCACGGATCTTCGTGCCCCCGAGCACGCGGGATGCACTTTCTGGCGCAGCTGCAAGCGCTTCCGACTCGCGCTTGGCGATGTCGTTGACTTCTTTGCGCATTGCTTTCGTCACCTGCGAGCGTGTACGAGTGAGAGAGAGAGAGAGAGAGCGCGTGTGTCATATAGGCACAGCTGGACGCACCATACTGAGCTGTGCGACGTCGCGCGGGTGTAGGAACGCGACAATCTTGTCGAGCACGCGGCCGTGGAGGCTCATGCCTGGCAGGTTTGGTCGCTTGCTGCCAACGCGTCGCTTCTTCTTCTTCTGCGGTGTCGATAGTGGCGGCTGCCCGTGCGGCAGTGCATCGACCAGCCCGACAGGTAGCGTCGTGCGCTTCGTGTCGAGGTCGATCTGGAAGTACGAGCTCTGGAGCCGCAAGAAACACGAGCACGGATTTCGGCCGTTGCACGTGCGCGTGTGGATCAGTTTTTGCGACACTGCAGCGACGTGGGGTCCGACCGTCGCGATCAGCGCCGCAACGGACGGCATTGACGCTTTCTTCGTCGCCATCGGCTTTGTTGTGGACGTCGCGAGCTGCTCGTCCATGTCACTTGAGTCGTCGTGCTGATCTTACGTTTCTGGCTGGCGTTTTGCGAGGTGGGTCGAATATATATATATAGCTAAATAATATATTCATCGATTGCATCACAAGCATGACAAGCAAGTTTTGCGGACAACCAAAGACAAAGATGTGGGCTGCAGTTGTGCGGCGTCCGACGCATGCGCGCACATGGTGTACGCGCTCGCGCATTGCGGCAGTAGCATCGCTAAGCTCTGCTGTTGACAGCAGTGGAAAAGCAAAAACCGCAGCAGTGAGTCGCGTGCGCGGCACGCGCGACTTGCTTGCTGACGACGCAGAGCAGCACCAGCACGTGCTGCAACTGCTGCAACAGACTGTACGAGGCTACGGATTCCGTCCGGTACGTCGAGCAGCACATCGCTGCATGCTCAGATGCAGCATCTGTAGACACACGAGACAAGCGCCAGCTGACAATTATGCGTCCACTCGATAGATGCACACGCCGCTGCTCGAGTATACGGATTTGTTCTCGCGCTCGCTCGGCGACGGCTCGGACATTGTCATGAAGGTTCGTTGCTGCAATGCTTTGCATCCTTGCAATCGATGCACAGCTTACGTACGCATCCACCACACACTCGTAGGAGATGTACACGTTCACGGACAACTCGGGCAAGAGTGTGACGCTGCGACCCGAGGGCACGGCCGGTACTTGATGCTACGCTATTACTCTGTCTACCTATTTCATTGGCTACTGCACTGTGCGCGTGTGGCTAATACGAGACGAATCACACAACAGGCATCGTCCGTGCGCTGCTGAGCAACAACATGATGTTTGCACTACCGCAAAAGGTCACGTACGCTGGCAGCATGTTCCGGTACGTGCTTGTTCGTCGTGCTTGTCGTCCTGCTTGTTGAAGAACGTATTGCCTGACGCACGTCGTGGATCTATCCAACAGCTACGAACGGCCGCAGCGTGGTCGCTACCGCGAGTTTCAGCAATTCGGTGCGTCGTCGTCCATTGCTTTTGTAACGCGTCGCTTTCTTCTCATTCGCTAACTGCATCACCAGGCGTCGAGTTTGTTGGTTCGTCCGGTCCATCTGTTGATGTCGAAGTGCGTACTGTTGTCCTGTATCGTCCAGCTTGTTGTTGTCGTTTGGTTATAACTGACCAAAATGCGCCTATGTGTGTTTAGGTGATCGCAATGGCGTCCGATGCGCTTGATGCACTTGGGATTCGTAACAAAGCGACACTCGAACTCAACTCGCTCGGCGACGCCGCAAGCCGTAAACGATACCGCGAGGCACTGAGCGCGTACTTTGCGCAGCACAAGCACGCGCTCTCGGTCGACAGCATCAGCAGGTACACTGTACGCGCTGTGCGCTAGTTTTTATCATCGCTGACGTCGCTTGAATGACGAATCGCTTACAAAGACTCGAGCGCGGGAGCGTCTTGCGCATCCTCGACTCGAAGAGCGCTGACGACCAAGCGATCGTCGCGGACGCGCCGCAATTAAACGCGTACTTGTCGAGCGATGCAGCTGCGCGCTTTGATTCCGTGCTGCGTGGCCTCGATGCGTTGGGGATCGCGTACCGACGCAACGATCGTCTCGTGCGCGGACTCGTACGTTCAATCGAACGGACTTTGTTACGTACGTCGTTGCTGGCAGGACTGACGCGTTTGATTCTGTTGCTAGGACTACTACAGCCATACGGTGTTTGAATTTGTCGAGAACGTATCGTCACCACGCAACGACAGCGACAGCGAAAGTGAAAGCAGCAGCAGCGGCATCGCAGTACTCGCTGGCGGCTGCTACGACCATCTGTCCGAGATGCTCGGTGGCCCGAGTGTTTCGTGCATCGGCTGGGCCGCTGGTGTCGATCGGCTCCACTTGCTCCGCGACTCGACGACAGCGGCACCACCACGCACGATCGCGGTGCGCAGCCTTGTGACTATTACTGACTCGCTGTCTATCTATGGGACATGCACTGATGCGTACGGCTTCTTCCACACTTGTTTGCTCCTTGGTCTTTTGTACGCAGGTCGTGCCGGTGCTCGTTGGCGACGATCACGACGCTGTGCTCCACGCATCGATGCGCGTTGCGCACGTACGTTGGACATGCGAGACTGTCGCTTGCGCCATGTAGTACAAACAGAGGAGAGAGAAGACGTACTGACGTTCGCTTGCTTGTTTGGCTCGTAGACTCTGCGCCAGCGCGGCCTTGCAGTCCACTTTTGCCACGGCCGAGGCAACGTGAAGAAGCAGATGAAGGTACGTTGGACACACAAGACGAGCCGGGATGTATATACGGTCACGCAATCCTCACGCGCAAACGCTCTGTATGTGTGTTGATCGACGTCGCACAAACGCTCTGTGTGTGTGTCGATCGACGTCGCGTGCGTAGGCGGCGGAGAAGCTCGGGTGCCAGCACGCGGTGATCCTCGGCAGCGACGAAGTCGAGCATGCGTTCGTGAAGGTCAAGAACCTCGCCAAGCGAGAGGAAGTGCGCGTCGCAGTCGCTGACCTCGCAACAGTCGAGTTCGCGTAGCTCGCGCTCGTCTCTCAGCTCGTTTGTAGCGAGTCGTACGTCATTGATGCACTGGAGATCGTGTTCACGAAGAACGAATGCACAGCTTACACAATAGAGAACCATTCATTCCACATCACGTTGTTGTGCAGATGACGCTGACGTTCCTACCTACTTCCAATCATATCGACCTGTGCTCTCACGGTTCGAAGCGACATAACGAACACTCAAGGTGTGCTCATGAACACACCTCCGTCCTCTTGGTTGTTGTTGTTGTCTTCATTGTCAGTGTCAAAGTCGCACTCGTCATAGTCGTCGTCATTGTCGTGGTCGCGTTGGTTGTCGCCACCGGCTTCGAGCGCGGCGAGCTTGCGCTTTTCGAGCTCAAGGAGCTGCTCGAGACGCAGCTGGCGTCGCTGCCGCGCTTCGAGCTTGCGCTGCCGCCGATTCTCTTCGTCGCGCTCCTCGGCGTCGAGCATCCACTGGTACTTGGAGCGCGTGAGCCCGAGAAAGTTCGCGACGACTTCGCCGGCAAAGTCGAGGCCGTCCCACGTCTTTTCGCCCGACCAGCAAGCCCACTCCCATGCCTGCTTTGCCATGTCAGCGACTGCAGCAGCCGGCGCTGTCATGTCTGTAGCGTCACTGTATTTGCCGTCCGTGTCGGGAGCGTCGGCAAACTCGAGCTGGTTCTCAACGAGACCGCAGTCGATTAAAGTGTGTGGCAGTGGCGACGCCATCCAGTCCTCCTGCTGCTGCTGTGCTTGCTGCGTCGGCTGCATCGTCCGCTTTGGTTGCACCGGATACAGCGACTGCATTTGGTTGCCGCTGCGCATCTCGTATGTCGCCATCGCGGTGGGCAGTGCTGTCGTCGCGATCGTTGGCTCACTCACTCGTGTGTCTCGCGTCTTGTGTGAGAGATAATATTGATCCAAGCTCCAGTCGCTCCAGTATCTGGAGGTTTCAGCAAAGAGACGACCAAACATATCGACTCGACACGTGTGGTGTGCTGTCACACGAAGTAAAAACTCGGTCGAGGCTTTCGTTTTGTCGCTGCCTATGTGTATACATGAGGTTGTCATAACGGCATTCTCTTTTGCGAGCTGATGGGATACATGCATCGTCACATTCGACCGAGTTATGGAGCAGCGCCGTCGTGTGCGAACACTGTCCTGGTTCGTACACTACGACGCCAAACGAAACAATTGCAAAAAATGGAGCGCCTCTGAGATTTGATACCGAAGCGGCGTGGCGACGCAAGAACTGATATCGAAAGGGTGTCGGGTGTGTTGGATGGATCCATCGTGTCCCGAGATCGATCCGATCGAGCGACCTGAGAGCTCGAACAGAGTGCGATTCAAAAGCAGCACATTGGTGGCGGATTTCGATGTCCAAGCGCAGTCGGAAGAAAGCATGCATACCGCTTCCTGTCACTCGTTGATGATATGTAGCCATTTCAGACACCACTCTGTTTACTGAGCGCTTCGATCGACAACGTTGTTCACTTTGCTTGCATCGATTCCGGATCACCAAGGTCAAAGCATATCAGCGACGCCATCCGCAAAAACAATGACAAATCAAAAACAAGTCGCCGCTGAGATTGCTGCAATTGATGCATGTCAATATGCAGCAGTGCAATTGGATGCACGATGAGAAGCTGCTCAACATCTTATCGTCCAAGAGCTCCACAACAGCAGCAATCCGCTATGTCAGCAGCATTCGGTAGGGATCTTGCAAGTTTTGCATGGCGACTCTTTGATGGCGGTTTTTGAATTGCACGACACTCGCGAAAAGAATTGCGAATGACTGGACCATTGTATGCCGAAATGAATTGCTAACGCGCGGGAAATTGCCGCAGTTGACAAATCGCCTCTTTTGGCTTGCTTGCCAAACAGCGAGCAGCACAGTCCTCAACGCAAGCATACTCGCACAGCAGCAGCGCTGGACGAGAGAAACAAGGCACGCGCATCAAAACAGACGACGAGGCACGAGGAGCGAGAGAGGTGACGAGCGCCGACACGCACGACAACCGATTCTCCCCTTGCTCGTTTCGCAATGGACGCTACGGCGCCAGAGCTTGGTGCGTGTGTGTGTGTGTGCTGAACTGCATGGCGTTTTGCGTCTGTGCACGATCACCTCGACGGCCACGTGCATGTTATGGCGTGTAGCGTAGCAACCACTTGTGACTAGAACGTAGCGTGGTGACTGACGGTTGATGCGCTTGATTTGTACTGTGTGCAGCGCATGCGCCAGTCGTATCGACATTTGCTCACTCCAACGATCGCACATCAGCGCCTGCTTCCGTGTTCGTTAGTGACAACATCGGACATGCACCAGCATCTGCAGCATCTGTTACAGACGCCATCGTACCACCTTCTTCGTCCACGCAGCAACAGCAGCCGCTGGCGCACGAGAATGCTGCTACGCAACCTGCGGCATCAACGACAGGAGCGCAGCAAGAGGTGCGCCACGTCTACCCGTTTGTTTGTTCTGACATGCGTGCTCCATACAGTTGCTAACGTGTAATTGGACTGTGTGCACTCGCTGTTGTCACCACAGACCGCAGTGACGATCATTAATGCGACGGCATCCACCGATGCGGTACCACCACCAGCTCCAACAAGCGACGCCGGTCGTCGCAAGCGCCGTGCAATCAAGTACGTCGACGACGACGGATCGGACGACGAAGAAGTTGAAAGAGTCGCACTCGAGAAGAAACGCAAAGCACGCACGCTCGACTATCAACTCCGTCCAACGACTGTACGTCTCTCTCTCTCACACACACACGTCATTCTCTCTCTCTCTCTCTCTCTCTCTCTCTAACCTATGTTTTTCAATCTACAGGACGCAAACTACCCGGAACTCGACCAGATCGTCGGTCGTCGGATCGATGCGCGCACTGGGAGTGTCGAGTACTTGTGCAAGTTCGTCGGGCGGTCGTTTTTGCACCTGTGGTGGCTCCACTTTGACGAGTTGGAGTTGTTCCTCCCGGGTGGGTACCACAAACAACATCGCGTGCAACAATTTGACCGAAAACTCCGTCGCGAAGGTTACACGGACATCGATGACGTCGACGACTTGGAAGCAAACAAAGTCACGATTGAAAAGATCTTGAGCCACCGCGTGGATCCGCGCGATCGGCTCGACGATCAAATCGACGCACGGCGGCAGGAACTTGCGTATCCACGGCGGTATCCGCACGTCAGTGATTACTTTCTCGTCAGTAACGCTGACGTGTTGCCCGAACGCATGGGTGGGATCGTCAAGAAGTTGCTCAATGAAAGCGGCGGGAATATCTTTGAACATCCAGTCGATACGGACGAAATTCCAGAATACACGAATGTGATTGCAAACCCGATGGATTTAGGAACGATCGCAACGCGCATTGCGCGCGAGACGTTCTACGTCGGTCCAGCAGCGCTGTCGTTGTTCGTCTCGGACGTCCGGCTCGTGTTTCGCAACTGCAAGGAGTTCAACGCCGCGCAGTCGGACATTTGGATGATAGCCGATGAATTGAGCAAGACGTTTGAAAAGTGGCTCTACGACTGGATCTTGGCACCGAGTGCGTGGTTGCGCTTGACGCCGACAGTCGATAAAGCGGCCGACAAGCGCTTGGGCGATGCGTTTCGGGACGACGCAGAAAGCCAGTACGATCAATGGACGCCGTGGGAACCCGGATGTCGCGTTTGTCACACGACTGACAATACTGAACAGCTGTTGCTGTGCGACCGATGCGACGGCGAGATCCACATGTACTGCGCGACGCCCGAATTGACGGAATTACCAACCGACGAGTGGTTCTGTGCGTTCTGCGTGATTCGGAATGCGTTTGAAGCACGACGTGTAAACGAACCCGAGCCGGCGTTGCAGGGCGAGGAGGAGGAGGAGGAGAAGGAAGGCGCTGACGACAAGCCGGCTGTGGCTGTACCAGCAACAACAACAACAGGCGACAAAGCGCCAGACGGCAATGACAAGGCAGCGATCGAGACGACGTCGCTGCCAGCGAGCATTGCAGCAACGACAGCTGCCGTCCCGAGCATCGTGTGTGCGCCACTCACGACCGATCGTTGCAACGCGCCGCACGACAAGAAGTACAACCGCAAAGTCGTTGCGAGTACATCGACGCGTCCATCCTCCACGACTGCTGCTGCTTCTGCTGCTACTTCGTCTGTGAATCCAACAAACGACCGCGCGACGTTCTTCCTCGTCAAGTGGGTCGGTCTATCGATCAAGTACTCGACGTGGGAGCGACCGGAGGACATTGGCGACGACGAGCAGATCCAGCGCTACTTTCGGTTCAGTCGCGTCCCGACAGAGAACGAGATCTTGCAGACGACGTGCCAATTGCCGTGCTGTGCAAAGCGCAATCCGTATCTCTTGCAGCTCGCGGCGCAGACGTGCTGTGAGAAAGACCGATTCTGTCTCCGCGGGTCGCGCCATGCGGGCGACTGCAGTCGCGAATTGAAGACATTGAACGACGAGACGTACGGCAGCGCAGCGCACATCAAGCTCCGGATGGTCGAACAGGTGAAAGCGCAACTGTATGCGTTCCACTGTCTCTTGAACAACCACGCGCCGGACCGCGACGTGTTGAAACAATGTGGTGTGTTTGCAAATGCGTTTGTGAGCAAACGCCAGCACCTTCTTGGTGGTGCGATTGGTAAAACGACGAAGAAGAAGAACGACGAAGACGAAGACGAAGATTATTCCGATCGTGACGATGCGTCGGACGACGACGACGACGACGACGATGCGACGTTCCGTCCAATGTATCCAGGTGTGATCGACGACGTCGGTGCGAGTGACGATGGCGCGTTGATTAAGAAGAAACCGGAAGATGACGTTGCCGACGTTCTGAGTTCGATCGTCGAGCACGTGGCGCTCGGGTATGCGACGACGCTCACGCGAACACCGAAGCGCGTGCGGTGCAACGCGACGTTCCGACCGACGAGCTTCCCGGGCGTCCATACGTTTAGTGAATATTGCGTCGCATTGCGTCGCACAAAGCTCGGATTGGGCATGCGGATGGGCATGACTGGGAACAACTGCGTCGCAGTGCTCGGGTTCCAGCCACTTGCTGGTACGGGTGGCATCGGCCCGGCCGAAGCGTCGCGCGTGATCGTCCCCGGTGACGTCCTCGTCGGTGTGAACAACCACGCAGTCGCAGGGCTGACGTTCAAAGACGTCGTCCAAGTGATTGCACGGTCGCCGGATCTGATTCTGTTCCACTTTCACTCGCGCCGGGTGGCGGTCGCGTACCCGACGTACTCACAGGCGAAACAAGTCGTCGTGCAGATCGATCCCGTGCGGGAATTCACGGTCACGCCCTCCGAGTTTGCGCCGTTCAGCTATGCGACGTTCGTGCCATTGCTAAAGGTCGGCACTGGCACTGGCTCGGCCCGCGCAGCAGCCGCGCGTCGGGCGTCGCGCGCAACGGCGCTTGCCAGTAGCAGCGCGCAGTTTATTGCACCGACCGGTCCGATGCAGCATCTGTACGCCGGCGTGATTGACAACAGTATCGATCCACACGAGCACTTTGCGAGCTTCTTGCCAGCAAAGGCGCAACACCAGCAGCAGCGGCGGTTGAACTCGTCAAACAAGAGCGACAAGAACGAGTTTGTGCCGTACGAGCAGTCGCCAACGTACAAAGGCAGTCGGACGTTGCGGCCGTACCAAGTCGAAGGCTTGAATTGGATGATTGCGTCGTACAAAGCGCAGCGATCGACGATCTTGGCTGATGAGATGGGACTTGGGAAGACTGTCCAGGTCGTGTCGTTCATCGAACATCTGCGGACCGAAGAGTCGATTCGTGGTCCGTACTTGATCGTCGTCCCGCTGTCGACGATCCAGCACTGGCGCCGCGAGATCGAGAGCTGGACCGACTTGAACGTCTGCGTCTACCACGACGTCGGTGGCATGAATGGCACTGCGAAAGACATGCGTGCGATCTTACGCGAACAGGAGTGGTACTACACTGGCATGAGCAACACGATCTTCAAGTTTAATATCCTGTTGACAACGTTTGAGACGCTGTTGGCCGACTTTGAAGAGCTCGAGACGATCCATTGGCGGTTGGTTGTTGTCGATGAAGCACATCGACTCAAGAGCCAGGGCTCGCGCGTCCTCAAGCAAATGCGCGCGTTCCGGTGCGATCGGAAACTGCTGTTGACTGGCACGCCACTCCAGAACAACATCCAGGAGCTGTGGGTGTTGTTGAATTACTTGGAGCCGATCAAGTTTGATAACATGGATACATTCAATGCCAAGTTTGGGAAATTGATCTCGCAGGAACAGGTTGAAGAGCTCCAGAAGTTGTTGGGACCGTTCATCTTACGCCGCGTGAAAGAAGATGTCGAGAAGAGCATCCCGCCGAAAGAAGAGACGATCATTGCCGTCGAGCTCACGACGCTCCAGAAACAGTACTACCGTGCGATCTACGACAAGAACAAGAGCTTTTTGTATCGTGGGACGAAGAACGGCTTGCCGCAGCTCAATAATATCCAGCTCCAGCTGCGCATGTGCTGCAACCACCCGTTCTTGATCAAAGGCGTCGAAGATCGCGAGTTGGAAGAGCTCGGGCCGTCGCCATCACCGACGGACGTGATGCACAAAGTCGTCCAGTGCTCGGGGAAGATGGTCTTGGTGTCCAAGTTGTTACCAAAGCTCAAGCGCGAAGGGCATAAAGTGTTGATCTTTAGTCAGTTCCTCAAACAGCTCGATATGCTCGAGCGGTACTGTGAATTCCACGGTTTTGGGTACGAACGACTCGACGGATCGACCGGTGGGAGCATGCGCCAGAGTGCGATCGATCGATTCAGTCGTCCAGGGTCGAAATCGACCGTGTTCCTCCTCAGTACGAAAGCCGGTGGCGTTGGGATCAACTTGATTGCAGCCGACACGGTGATCATCTTTGACAGTGACTGGAACCCGATGAACGATCTACAAGCGCAGTCGCGCTGCCATCGGATCGGGCAGAAGAAGAGCGTCCAGATCTATCGACTCGTGACGCGCAATACGTACGAGAGTGAGATGTTTGATCGCGCGTCGCGCAAGTTGGGACTCGAGCATGCGATTCTCGGGACTGCGTCGTTTAGTGAGACTGCACAGGTCGAGAAACCGTCGTCCGAGTTGTTGGTCGAGCTCCTCAAGCGCGGCGCGTATGCGCTCATGGAGGACGACGATACGGCGTCGAAAGAGTTTGCCGATCGGGACATTGAGACGATCTTGAAAGAGAATGCACGCGTTCGCGTCATGGCGCAAGGCGCTGGTAACGATGGCGACGACGTCGACAATGCGAGTGAGCACAACAGCGACGACGCAAGCGACAGTGGCAATACGACGGCAACTGCACACTCCTCCCGCAAGGCGTCGCCGACGAAGAAGCGCGTGCGCAAGTCGCTCGGGGGCATGGCAGTCGACCGATCGTCGTTTGTCGCAGAAGGATCAACTGGCGAATTGGCAGTCGACGATCCAAACTTTTGGGAAAAGGTCTTGCCGGGCGCCGTGTCGGTCGAGATGTTGATCTTGAAGTTGGAAGATGGCAGCGCCGTGAGTTCGCGGCAAGCGAAGATCAAATTCATCAGCAACTTGGACATTGCACTGAGTGAACTCGTGCATGAACTGTCGCGCGCCGACTCGGACAACGACTCGCGCTTTGGCGCTGCGAACTTGGCGCACGAGTACGACATTGCGATCCAGATTCTCCATGCAGTCACGAGCAAGTACCGCAAAGAGTTTTCACCCGAACAGCTCGATGTGATCCGTGGGTATCTGAGCAAGCTCGAGAAGTCGCGTGTCCGGAGTTGCCGCGTCGTCCCAACGAAGAAAGCGAGCAAGAAACGATCGGGGGCTGCGATGTACGGCCTCGACAGTGACGACGAGGACGACGACGATGATGCGAGCAAACGACGGGCGCGGCGCCAGGACGACGACGCAGAAGCCGATCGGTCGCTCGCGCCGCGGAAGAAACAGAAACGTAGCGACAAGACGCTTGCGAGTCCAAACAAACAAAAGCGTGGGCTCAAGAAACGGTCGAGCAATGCAGACGCCGTCCACGCAATTGCGCTGTTTGAAGGCGGTGTGATCAACGACAGCGACGATCTGTGTACGCTGTGTGGCGACGGCGGCTTGATCTTGCTATGTGACGGGCCGTGCCATCGATCGTTCCACCTCGAGTGCATCGGTATGGACGCGGAGCCAGATGCGGACCACTGGCTCTGTCCGGACTGCGCAGCCGGGCGGCACATGTGCTTGATCTGCAAACAAGTGGGCGAGATGGGCGTCGAGTTTGGCGTGATCCAGTGCTCGATGGCCAAGTGCGGACGGTTCTACCACCGCGGGTGCCTCACGAAGCACGCACATGTCGAGTGGGTCGGGAAGAAACGCTTCCGGTGTCCGAGCCACTTTTGCCACAACTGCACGAAAGGCACGAGCGATGCAACGAGCAAGTCGCCGACGACGACGCCGACGAAAGCAACGAAAGCATCGGACGCAAGTGTCGTCGTGAGCTGCATCCACTGCTCGCAGGCGTTCCACCCGCAGTGCATGCTCGCGCGCGACAAGTTTATTCGGCTGTCGACGAACCTCATGATCTGCGCATCGCACTTGCGCGATACGAAAGCGCCACCAGCTGCAGCGAGTCGCATGAAAGCCAAGGTCGAGAGCACGGCCGCTGCGTTCCGTGCGCGCGCCACGAGCGTCGATATAGACAACAATGATGGCGATGTTGTCCAGTCGACTGCAGGAACGACCGCAGCAGCAACTACGAAGCGCAAACGTACGAACCCGCCCGTCGGGAAGTTTTGTGGCTTTTGCCACCGCGGCGACGTGATGCTGAACGACAAGAGCGACGCTGCTGCAACGAACGGCCGGAAAGCGAAACGCACGTCGAAAGCGAGCAAGCGTGCGTCGGACGCGCTGCCGCCGCTCGCTGCGATCGAAGGACCGTTCGTCGTGCCGCCGACGCGGATCCAGACACCGAACAAACCGGGCGAGTCCGTGTACGTGCACTTGAACTGCGCGCTGCACTCGCCCGAGGTGTTTCTCAAGCCGGATGGCAAGTTTATGAACCTTCAGCGCGCGATCAAGCGCGGGCGGTTGCTCAAGTGCTCGGCATGCAAAGCGCACGGCGCGACCGTCGGCTGTGTGATCGAGAAGTGCAAGCTGAACTACCACTTGCGCTGCGCAGTCGAGCACGGCGGTGCGTTCCTCGACTCGCCGTACACGCTCTACTGCCGCGACCACGCAGCCGCGAAGCGCGCCGCGGCAGTTGCAACGCACTGCGTCTGCGAGACGACGAACGCACGTGACAAGGCGCTCGCCCTCACGTGCGCCACGTGCAGCAGCAAGTTCCACCCCAAGTGCGTCAACGTTGCGAGTAAGCAAGTCGCGACGCTCGCCAAGCGCGGGTGGCACTGCACTGCGTGCTCGACGACGAACAAAACGGTACGCGGTGCTGCCATGGTAGTGGTGGAAGACGCAAGAGACTGCTTGGCGATGTGTGTGTAGCTAAACTAACAGTGTGTGCTGTCAACGGATGCTGGGATGAACAGCAGGCTGCTACCAAGCCGTCCGCGAAAGGACGCGCACGTCCAGCGACGAAAGCGTCGGCCAAAGTCACGCCTGTTGTGGATAATGACGATGACGACGGCGAGGAGGAGGAAGAAGAAGAAGAAGAGATTGAAGAAGAGATTGAAGACGAAGATAGTGACGACGAACATGCGATGGTGCCGATTGTCGACGGTCGTGCGCCGCTGTCGCTCATTGACGACAGCAATGTCGAGCTGCCGGCGTTGAAGCGGCCGCGGCGCCGAAAGCCGGAGACGCCATCGCGGCTTGTCGTCGCGAGCACAAGTGACACGGAAGCAGCCGAAGCCGAAGCCGACGAGACGTCGTCGCCAACGCAGCTTGCCGTGCCATTTGCACCGTCGCGCAACCGCCGACCAGCGAACGCGACGTCGGCAGAAGCAGCAACATCGACGCCGTCGCTGCCGCCACTGCCAGCAACAAAGCAGCCGTTGCGACGCACCTCGCACGGTGATGGGTCGGAGACCGTGTCGCCGCACGAAGTCGTCGGTAGCAGCGACACCGAATCGAGCGACTAGCGAGCACCATCGCACTTGTGTGCGTATGCGGCTGCACGTATGCGCGCGTTCGTGTGTAGATCGAAGCTGGATGACGATGATGGTGAGGTTGGCACACACACGTAGATTGTTGGACTAGCGAGCGAATGGATGATTGATCAGAGGGATACAAGTGGGATACAAGAAAGAGAGAGAGAGAGAGAGAGAGAGAGATGGAATGGATTTTTGCTTGTAATGACGACTTGATACATGCAATAACGAACGTCTCTGACATGTGGCAACAGTGCGAAATACGAATAAACGCATGTGTGATTGGCAAAACGACATCGTAGATAGAAATACGCATCCTCTCTCTCTCTCACTCTCTCTCTCTCTCTCGCTCCTTTCAGAAGAACGTGTGGCAAAATAAATAGAAGCGAATCGCTTCCTCACTGGAGCGAACACCCGTGGCTGCTGTTCGTATCGACGTCCGATGCATCATGCGTCGCTGCTGCTGTCGGGCCGACAAACTCGTTCAAGTTCTTCATGACGCTCACGACGTTCGCGACAAAGTACGGCCGCCAAAACTTCCGGTACAGAAACTTGGCACTGAACGGCAGCATGTGTTCGATGCTCTGCTGTTCGGCGTCGCCGCCCCAGATCTTACTCCGTTCGAGGATCCACGGCACGACGACGCGCTTTGCTTTGATCGACCGAAACACGCGCGGCAGCACGTACTGATGGAACGTCCGTTCACTGAACGTCGCACTTAGCGCAGGGTGGAGCGTCGTCTCTTCCACATTCAAGACACTGTGGAGCGTCACGTAGAGCCGTCGGACTTCCTTTTGGAGCACGTGGAGCCGCACGGTCCACGTCGCAGTCGCCGTATCGTTGTTTCCGCTCCGTGCTGCTGCAGTGCCGGCTGGTCGTGCACACAGCGGTCGCTCGAGGGCTTGGATATGCTGGACGACTGCAAAGATTGCGTCGTACGACGCTGCAATGTCGCGCTGCGTCGCTTGTCGGAGCTGCACGAGCGGCTCCAACACAGTCGTCTTGAGCTTGTGCTGGCAATACAGAAACTCGACAAAGTACGCTTTGAACCACGTAAAGAACGACCGGACGTGCTTTTCTAGCGCAGCAGCGGTTTGTTTTTGGGTCGTTATCGTCGACCGCATGAGCGGGTGCTGATTCGACGCTTGTACGCCGCTCTGGTCGTCCAAGAACCGGTCCATGACAAACAGCGCGTGGCGAATCGGTTCGTGGATCCCCAAGAGAAACCGACTCGCCCAGTTCCATCGATGGTTCTCGGAAAAGATCGCCGAGAACACAACCGAACCGTTTTGTTGCGACGGCGGTGGCACTGGCGTCTCCATGTCGATCGACAAGACGCGCCGGTTCGATCGAATGATCGGTTCAATCGTCTTCGTCGCCGACAGTGCGTCGCTCGTTGCAGTCGTTGCGATCGTCGCGCGCTGCTGCTGCTGTTGCTGCTGCTCGTGGTGGTCGCGGCTCAGCACGAAATCCATCGACGTGCGGCGCACGCGGCTGCAGGTCGTGTCCGAGTCGCTACTGTCGCTTGCGAGTGGATCGCTGTTCGCACGTGGCCGCGTCATCGGTTTGCTATAACTCAATGGCCCTGCTGCAATTACCGCGCGTGCGTCGTCGATCGCACTGCCTTCGTCGCTGACTTCCGAGATCCGATACGGCATCGCACTGTGGACAACTGCAGCAGTCGCCGTTACAATCGACGACTCGGGGGCGTACAGACTCAAGACTGGGACGTCATACGACTCGGGTGCACTGTCGCAGTCGCTATTGTCGACGTCGCTGTCGCTCCCATCCGCGTCCTGGGTCCACAGGTTCGTGATCGCTGCATTTTTTGACGAGGCAATCGCTTTGTGTGTCGGGATCGATTCGTACTCGGTCCGGTAGTCCGACATCGTCGTGACGACGTGTGCGACTTGTGCAATGTCGACGAGCGGCCCTGGGACGCGGCGTCTGCGCGCGTGCCCACGGCGGACGCGACTCGCAGTCACGTGTCCCTTTGCCGTTGCTGCTGTCGTGTCGCCCCAAATGTTGGCGTAAAACTCGGCCAAGTGCGGTTCTTCGAGCATTTGCTGCAAAAAGCGCTCGGTCGACGACGGTCCTGGTGTTGTGGACGCTGTTGTTGTTGCTGCAGTAGTCGATGGATTGCGAGGGTTTCGCACTGCTGTTGTCGTTGGCGTCGCGGAACGAAGCAATGCATTCGTGTTTGGCGCACGTGCGCTCGAGCGCATCCGCATCGGCATTCCGCGCGCAG
>JAADXH010000024.1:0-61273 GCA_023337595.1 Globisporangium camurandrum
AGACACAAACACCCGCCCACTTGCGTCATTGGAAATGCACTCACACACATACACTTGCTCAACATTCTCTGCCATCAGGAACTTCGTGAACACCTTCACAGCCGTAGCTCGGGCGCGCTTTGAGTTACCTGGCTGCAGGTTATCAAGACCCATCGGTGATGGAAACCGAGCAAATATGAGAGTGATATGGTTTTGTGTCGGTATTTGTATTGACATACAAATATTTTCAGCCTGATTCCGACCAGATACGTCAGAATCAATGGCTATCAGTATTTACCTAACACTAGCAGCTGTAATTGGTCAATTATGATCTCAATTTTATTTCTGATTGAATAACATTGCTATAAAACACCTGATTGGGCAATTCCGCGGATACAACATCCAAGTGAGGTCGGATAAACGATCATATTCAACCATATATTTCGGGGTGAGCTTATCCGTGGCCTTTATTTCTTGATTTGTGGCAAATGCCAAATATTCAATAGAGTGGTATACATATTTTCTCTAAAACTAGAGCGAAACAAAACGAGTGCGCAGTAAAAACAAGTGAAGATAAAGCTAATGCAGACGACACTTGCGAAAGCATTCGTATGCACACGAAAATAATACGTTTTCCTTAATCGCAACAATCCTTGGGCAATGCGTGCACTCGTTAAAACAGAGCTCGATGCGCCAGCATGATACATCGATCGTAACGTGATACATGCCGAGCAATCCTTGAACTTGGAGCACGATGCAATCACGACGGAAACATGATAACAAGTATGATCTACACACGCAAAAAAAACTTGCACTGCCAGGAAGAAGCTGTGGGACGACGCTCGCGATGTCTTTAACAGTTCTTATGTGCTCGTGACGTGTGCGACGTGATGCTCGTCGCGTGTAGCTGGTGCGTTTTGTAACACACGTTGCGTCTCGAGCGTCAGTGTTTCGAGCTGCGTAGTCAGTGCTATACTGCGCGCACATGAGCGCGTTCACGACAGTAACAGCGCCATATATCGAGCGCGGCGCGTACGCACAACGTCGAAGCAGCTGCTGCACGCATGCGAAGCGTTCAAATGCACACATGCCCGCTTCCAGCGCGCAAGGCTCGCACTGCGCTGCATGCGACGCATGAGCAGCTCAAGCCGATCGAGTGTGCGCACTTATGTCAGGAGGAGATGATGAACGTCGCTGCTGCTGGCGTTCGCTCTTGAACATCCACTGCGATGACGATGGGCACTGACTTGTGGTGAATGTGGTGTATTGCGGAATGAACATGCACAAAGTGCTTCACGCTCACTCTCCTGCTTCGCTCACTGCCTTGCGCACCTGCACTGCTACTCCTGCAGTGCTTCTTCTAAACCTGTGCTCTCTCCTCGCTCTCTCTGCACTAGTACACTGTCATCCACACTGTCCATACAAATATGCAGTCAAACCACTCGGGTCACCCACGAGAGACGATCGCGTATGCTGCGGTCGGTACTTGCCATTCACGCTATATGCTCGGCGCATCGTAAGTTTGCAACAGGATAGCAGTGTGTGCGCGCCACTGAGCAAATGCGTTTGTATCTACGCGTGCAACGAAGCGTTGTTGTACGATGCGACTCTCTTTCGTCGAGTGCAAGTATGATGATCTCGTCAAGTGTCGCCTGTTGTACCTTTACTTGTTTTTGATGCACCTCGTTTTGTTTTGCTCAATTTGCTCGAGTTGTAAAGTAAATAATGATCAATAAATACAGGTCGCAGATCAACCCCCTATATTAGTCTCTTAGACTATATTTCTGTATCTTGAAGAGGCATTTCCGCATGTGTGACGAGTCGCATGAAGCGACTTGTGTGACAAGTGCCAAGTGGCAAGCACACGACAACGACAACGACTACGACTCAGTGCCGCCACTGGACGCACCGTCACACCCGCATGTGCTAGCAGAGCAGGTTGAAGCGGTCGGTGAACATCATCATCGTCAAGACTCGTGCCTTTTCGTCCTCGCGCCAAACACTGCTACACGCCCTACGTACACATATCATCACTCACACTGCGCCGTTTTACGTAAAGTGGCAAGAGTTGACATCAACCGCTGTCTCTCCTCGTAAACAGCAGCAGCAGCATCGTCGCTCTAATCAGCATTTAGCACCACCAGGAACAGCTGCTCCTAGGAGCGGCACACGCCTCAGCCACGACGAGCGCGTTTGCATCACCCGAGACGCCAGACAGAGTGCACAAGATGCGGCTCTGGAGTCTGCTGTACGCGTCGTCGCTCGGTGCGTCGAGCGGAGCAGCAGCAGTGATTGCGTCGAGTTTGTACCGCCACTCGGAACTGCGCGTGTCGGCGCTACGGTTCATCATCTTTTTCTTTTTCTTCTACCTCTGGCTCTGGTCGCTCTTTCGATGTATCTTTTACGTCGACGTCTTCCTCATGGACGACGACTCGTTCGACGCCGAGTTTTCGAACAACACGAGCGAAGATAACGAATTTTACGACGCGCTTGGGCTGCGTGGCATCGCACAGGTCTCGAGCCTCGCACGGCCGTGGCTATCGTTCATCCTCGTCATGGGCGACACGTGCCTCATGGCAACGTCGCTCTGGATGTTCCCGATGACGTGGGAGCTCGCAAAGATCGCACGCAAGTCAATGGACCGCGGCGCACAGCGTGAGCGCGTCCGTGCAATGAGCTATTGCACGTGGATGCACGTGCTCATCACGGCGTTCTTCCTCGCGGAAGCAGGCTACACGATCGCAAACCACGGGCTCAACACACGAACGTACCGCATCCTCGTAAGCGGTAACATGATCCAGCTCGTTGCGCTCGTGTACGTCACGTACATCCTCGTGAGTCTCAAGCTCTCGGGTCGTGAGTACGAGATCGTGAACGGCACGCAAGTCGCGTCGCCGCTCTACCGCCGCATCAAAGGCATCATGCTGGTCTACGGGCTGTTTGCATTCCAGTACCAGACATTGTCGCTCGTTTTGCTCTGTAGTGACTTCAAAGGTCGCGTCCCGACGCTCTTGATTGGCGTCAGTACGCTCGTGTTCAACAACTCGGGCTCCGCACTTGCAATTGCGATCGGGTGTAGCCAAGAGTGTTGCTTCCGCGCGTTTCGGCAGTACGTCCCTGCTGAGTACACCGAGGCGTTCTACTTCTCGGACCCGAGCCTCCCGAGCAACTCGCGCGTGAACCGCAACACGGCGCCACGACGGAATCCAGTGTTTGTCTACACGGACATTGAAGCATCGACGCAGCTCTGGGCGATTGGCGACGGCGCGCTCATGGCGCGTGCGAACGAGATCCACGAACGCATCGTCCGCGCAGCGCTCGTCGAGTTTCGTGGGTACGAGATCACGACGTGTGGCGACGCATTTCAGCTCGCGTTCCATACGATGCAGGACGCCGTTGAGTACTGCGCACAGGTACAGCTTGCACTCCTCGATGCTGCGTGGCCAAAAGCGCTGCACAATTTGATTCCCGAAACCGCGCGGACGAAGACGAAAGCGAAGAAGCTCGTGTTTAGTGGCTTGCGGCTTCGTATGGGCATCCACGACGCGAAGCAGGAGGTCGACGGCGTGCTCGTGAACTACCTCCACCCCGTGACCGGCAAAGTCACGTACACCGGCCTGTCGGAAGTACTGGCGAACGAAGTCAGTGACGTTGGCGCAGGTGGTCAGATCTGCGTCACGTCGCGCGTCGCCGAGTGGGTCAACGTGTTTGGCGCGACGCTCAAAGTGCCGTGTACAGTTGACCGCGTCGGGTCGCACTTGATCCCACAGCTCCAGCTCACAATGGACGTCTTCCAAGTCACGCCGCGTGGTTTGGATGCACGGAAGAAAGCATTTGCGACGTACTGGGACGCGCGCGATGCGGCGACTACAGCAAGTGCGTCTGCAATCGCAATCGGCGTCGACGAGGCAGTCGACACGTGACAGGAAGCAGCGACGCGTCGGTGTTGGACGCCTTGCATTTCTATTTATCCTTCCTCCTTCAAGCAGATGACATAAAAGATACAAAGGACTGTAGCAATGCATTGAAGATGTCTCTTTCTCTTGCACTATATAAGCGACAAGGGATGCGCTGTCTGTCGCCTACACAATACTCGTCAGCCTACTACTGTGCATCGTGCTCTGCGAGGAGCGCAGCGACCGCAGCGCTGGTTGGCATCGATGGCATCGCGCCGCGCACTTGGACACACAGTGCGCTCGCAGCTGCTGCGACGCGCATGCTCGCGCCGACGCTCTTGCCTTGAGCGATTGCGACTGCAAATGCGCCACGGAAACAATCGCCAGCGCCAGTCGTGTCGATAACCGCATCGGCGCGAAAGCACGTCTGATGGAGCGTCGACGCCGCACCTTCGCGCGGCACAAACACGGCGCCTTGCGACCCAAGTGTCACGAGCACGGTGTTCGCGCCGCGGGACTGCAGCACGCGCGCTGCGTCGATGGCGTCGCTCACGGTCTCGACGCTGCGGTCAGCGAGGCGTGCGAGCTCTGTCTCGTTCGGGCAGATGTACGTGAGCAGCGGCAGCATCTCGTCCGGGATCGCGCGGTCCTCGCCGCC
Source organism: Globisporangium camurandrum (assembly GCA_023337595.1). Classification (NCBI taxonomy): domain Eukaryota; phylum Oomycota; class Peronosporomycetes; order Pythiales; family Pythiaceae; genus Globisporangium; species Globisporangium camurandrum. The sequence continues at coordinate 4,534 of JAADXH010000024.1, forward strand.
CGAGTCGTACAGCACTGGCACGTTCGCGGCAGCTGCTGTCTGCGCGACGAGGTAGTTGATCGCAGCTGGGATCTCGCACTGCAGCAGCACGATCGCTGCGCGCTGCACGGCGTCAATGACAGCAGGCGGTAGCGTGTGTGGCCACGTCGCGTTCGCACCGCCAACCAGTACGATCGAGTTCTCGCCATCGGGGTAGACAAACACAAACGCCTGGCCAGAAGCACACTCCGGGTGACCCGCGAGCGTCACGTCGACTCCTACGTCCTGTAGCGCACGCTCGAGTGCAACGCCGTGGCTATCGTTGCCGAATTGGCACACGAACGCAGCGCGCAGCGACGAAGATTGATCTGCGAGCAACCGTGCGGCTGCGGCTGCTTGGTTTGCACCTTTGCCACCTGGCACGAACTTGCCCGTGTCGGGTTTGCTTGTGCCAACGGTCTCGCCACGCGCAGGCAGACGCTCGAGCTCGACTACGATGTCGGCATTCACGGAGCCAATGACGAGGACGTCGCGGCGCGGTGCGTCAGGTGTGGCAGATGTGGCGCTGGTCATCTTGACGTGCGACGAATTTGAGATTTTGTTTGGATTTGAATAATCGGCTCAGATGCCACGACATCGACTCAGACTCAGACTCAGGGTTGCGCTGCAGTTGAAAGCTTTTGAATCGCAATACAATCATGGCGCCACCACCTGCTGCAACGACGATCAAACCAAGTCTCGTCGAGCACATCTTCCGCGGCGTGTGGGCGAGCAATAGCAACGCCAACGACAACAGCAACAACAGTAGTGCCGATGCGCTCGATAGTGCACGTGACGAGGACGACGACAGCGACGACGAGGTCGAGTTCCTCGCTACGACCGAGACAAGTGGTGCTGCTGCAGTCGACACGGCAGTTGCAACTGGCGCTGCGCGCGTCACGCGGATCACGCCGGATGCACTCAAGCTCAGTAGCGAGTACTTGCGGCTGCTCGTGCTCGAAGCATTTCACCGCGCACAGATGGAAGCGATGGTCGACGACAGCCCGACGATCGAACCGCATCACGTCGAGCAGATCCTCGCGCAGCTGTTGCTCGATTTTTAGTAAACATCGTTCGTTATCGCCGCATCCGTCTATTATGCTATTGCATTCGCGCATTGTTATGCGGTTGCAGCCGGTGACCCCAGCTCCTCCGGCCCAGCAGCAGCGCGCTTGCGATTTTTTACGCTAGTGCTACTGCTGCTGCTACTGTCAAGCGTCACTGTAGCGCTACTGAGTGACCAGAACGCGCTTGTCATCGCCTGCAGGTGGCGATGCTCGCGCTCGCTTATAGCGTCAGCGAGGAACATACTATGGCGGAGCTTCGTGGCGTCGACCTGTGGCTGTTGCTGCCTCTGCTGTTGTTGCTGTTGGAAAGTGTCTTCATTGTTGTCATTGTCGATATCAGCAGTCGCTGCGAGCTTTGCGACTGCACAGAGGAGCTGATGCAGTCGCGTCATGCGCTACAAACCAACAACGACAGTCAGTAAGAATGAGAGAGAGCGAGAGCGAGAGAGAGAGCCACTGAGCACTTCACACGAGACAGTAAACGGTCCAACCTGCTGCGCCATGTCGCGAAGGAACAACGCGTGCGGACTCCACTGCATCACGGCCACAGCATCGCCAGTCGTCGGAAAAACAGCAGCAACAGAAACAGCGCTACTGGCTTTGCTGCACGCGTGCAAGTTTGCGAGCACCGCTGCGTTTGTTGCGACGAGTTCATTGCTGTTGTGGACTTTCTGCTCGAGCACAATGTCGACGAGCACCTGCAATAGCAGCAATAGCGCAAACAAAAGCGTCTTAGAGTCTTTGGAGGTGCGTCTTGTAGGCAGTCGCTACTGTACAACGACAAAGCCAAACAGCCCATTTACGTACGCGTGCAGCACTGAAGCGAGCACCGCGGACGTCGTCTTCAGCAAGTGACAGTATCGACTCGAGGTCGTCGCCGACGTGCGCAATCTGTCGATCGCACTGCGTCCATAACAAGCAGCAGTAGCAGTACAAGTCACATGTGTTCAGTGCAACACGCAGCGCAGATAGACGACAACAGAGTACGTCGCACCCGCTGGACGACGCTCTTGAGCCAGCTCTCGACGCGCTGACTCCATGCGCGCGTCACACGGCGCTACGTACGATATATCGATCAAATAGAGTCACAAAGCCACCTCAGTACGAGTGACGCTTCATGCGACAGGACACGTCCTCCACGCACAACGACGCACTTGGTGCTGCTCACTGCTGCGCTGCTGTTGCTGCTGCGTGACAATACGCGTGTCGTTGTCTTGCTGCTGCAACATCGTGAGCTGCAAGCGCAGTTGGTTGAGCTCACTCGTATGGCTGTTACGAAGCATCTCGACTTCGTGTTGTTGCTGGTTGTGCTGCGCTGCAAGCGCTGCGTCCACGACGTCACGTTGCGCTATCGCAGCAGCTTCTATGTGGCTCGCAGCGAGTGTCGCTGCTGTCCACTGCCGCCACGCACGCTGGACGTTGCGCGCTGCGCCTCGGCGGGTCAATGCCTTCAAGACGTACAAACGTCGCGCTTGCAGTGCAGCGAGTGCTTGCCAGTGCGTGAACACGCGCGTGAGTATTTGCTGCGTACGACGCCGCACGGCGCGATCCCCGACGCTTGTGCGGTGCTGTGCGCGCATCGCTTGCTCTTGTTGTACAAGCTGCGCACGATGGCAGAGTTCGTGCGTCTGCAACGTCCATCGCTGGAACGCGCTGTGCAAAGCGCTTGCAACAAAGCGACGCACTGCACGTCTGAGTAGCACGCGTCGACGGCTGTAGGTCTCTGTATGCAGCCGATGCCACACGCGCCAGACGCGCGCGAGCGACCGGTGCGCGACGCGCGCCTCGAACGCGTCGACGCGGCAGCTTACGACTTGGTGTGCGATGCTCGCTGCGTCGCGCCATTGTCGAAACATCGCATCGCGTCGGAGCGTCACGCGTCGTGCGGCAAACACACGCAGTTGCTTTGCACGCAGCTGCCGGTGCTGTGCTTGGATGCGGAGACCGCGGCGCCAGCGCACAAACGTCTGCACGAGCAGCTCGCGACGCCGGAAGCGCAGCGTCTGGTCAATCAGCTGCTGGTGCAACGTTGTGCGCTTGGGTGGTGGAGGCACAGCAACTGCAGGAGCAACTGATGCCGAGATGCTAGCGTTTGACGTGCGTAGCGCCTCGATTATTTGAACTGCGCGTGGTTGATGGAGAGGTTGCTGCACGGCGTGCACGCGCTCGGAGATGCTGGGCAGCGAGTCGTTCAAAAGTAACGAGTCGTCGAAGCTGTCGTCATCATCCACACTGGTGTGCAGGTGTGAAGTGACGAGGGATGGCGCAAGCACTGGAGTCGCTACTGGAGGTGTCGTCGTTGGTGGAGCAAGCAGTGAGGATGCCAGAGACGCCACAGAGACTCGCGGTTTTCTTTCGACCATTGATGGGAGTTCGTCATCCTCGTCCTCGTCGTTGTCATCTTCTTCCATAGCATCATTGTCACTGCCATCATTTTGAACAGATGCATGCACGACGCGGCGAGCGCTCTCATGAGGACGACGGCGCGACGCGCTTGGCGACTGCGTATTTGATGCAGCCAAGTAGCTTGCGTCGAATGCTGTCTTGCCACTGAGCACCTAGTTAAAGAGGAGGGTGAAGCGTGGACTACTCGTAAGTGGAGAATGCACCAGGGACGCCGTTGCGTAGACAAGTAGAGGTGACAACAAAAACAGGCAAGACGCACGCTGTTGACTTCACGGAGTTGCTGAGTGAGTTGAAGCTGCTCGATCTCAGCTGCGTTTCGCTCTATTGTCGTCAGCAGCAGCGAGTCGTTTCTGCTGTCTTGAAGGTCTCTCGAGGCTACTGCTGCTGCTGCTGTTTCAACAACCGAGCGATCCAAGATTGAGTCGTCGAGGCCAGTGAACGACTGCACGGAGCTGACAGGTGATACCGACAGGGACGGCGGCGGCACCATCGCGGTCGGTGCGAGCGCTCGCTGCCGTGGAAGTGGTGGTGGTGGTCGGACTGCCGCGGTCGTACGACGCTTAGACTGTGCGCTTTGGCGCAGCTTGCGCTCGACAAAGTCGTTCAGTAGCGAGTCGGACGACGCATCGATCAGGAACTTGTTCAGTTGCTCGCTCCCAGCTGAAGCGGCCGAGTTTGTGCTTGCGTCCAGTGTCATGCGGCTCGACCGAATGCGCCTTGCTTGCGTAGCCATACTAGCGGTGCTTGTAGTACGTGGATCATTTCGCAACGCGTCCAGCGCGCGCCGGAAAGACGCAGTGCTGCTTGCTGTGCTGCCATTGTGTGCAGTCGACTGTTGAATTCGACGCTCATCCCGTGTTGGCGACGACGCCGTGAGTTCGAATGTGAACGTCGAGCGCGCATCTGCTGCTGCACCGAACGCAATCTCGTCGCCATGCACAACTCTCGCGCCATCGAGTGAAACTGCGCGGCGATTCACGTAGCACACGTCATCGACCGCAGCTGCTGAGAATGGCACGAGCGTCGCGGTAGCGCGATCTGGCGCGAGACTCAGCAACGCGTGGAGCTCACGCACACCTTCACGATGTAAGACAACGTCGCACTTGCTTGGTGACGCACCAATGAGATTCCGCGACGACCGCAGTTCGTGTACGGCGCCGCCATGAACTGCACGCAAGAACGGCATGAGGCCGTCGAGAGTTCGATGGATTTTGGAGTGTGCATGTCGACAGGCTGCACCGTTTGGCAGAATCACGACATAATCTCTTTTGATTCAAAAATAATCATAAACACAATTTAACGTTTTAATTGGTTTTATACACATTTTGTCTGCACCATCACACTCGATTGGAAGAATCACGATAAATCATCTCAACACACCACCAGCCAACACAGTCGACAGCAAACAGCTCAACTGATCAATGCAAACAGTACGAAAGATCAGCACAAAAAACAAACGGCTCCAACAAATGCGCTTGTTGCGTAGTAGCAACAACGACCGCTTTTGATTCAAGCAACATCCTTATTTCCACGTGCGAGGTGTCGTCACTTCGACAGCTGCATCTGCATCATCGTCAGCTACTGGCTTACGCCTTGGTGCGACGGCTGCGGATCGCCTTCTTCTTGAGCACACCCTTCTCGATCTTCCCGACCGTCGAGAGCTGCGACCAGCGCGCGAGCGCGGCCTTCTTGAGGTCCCGGCGGTAGAAGTTGCGCGAGATGTTCGCACGGATCGTGTTCGCGCCACCACGCGCACCCTTGCGGAGCGGCACGACGTTCTCACCCTTCGCGGGCTTGCGCGCCGCCTTGACGACCTTCGTCGTGAGCGTGATCTTCTTGTCCGCGAGCGAGACGTCGACGCCACGCACGGCCGCGAGGCCCGAGTACTTGCGGCAGTTCTTGTTCAACAAGTTGAACTTCTCCTTCGCAAACTCCTGGTGGTTGCGCTTGACGAGGAACGACGAAGTGTTCTTCGTGAGAAGCCAGGTGAGCGTGTCGGACGACATCTGATGGCGAGGAATGGAAAGAGAGGCGTTAGAACCGTGAGAAGTTGCACATGGGTAAAGCGCCATTGCGGCGCTGATGTGTGTGAGTGCGTGTGTAAGTGTAGGGTTTGCGTCCTGACTGCTTTGCATGCGAGTCTGCGCGTGCTGCTGATGAGTTGGATCGATCGAAGTTGTGTCTGTCGTAATGCTGTAATCGGTGCTATGGATGCGCAGTGCTGTCAACTACGCAACAATGTTGTTGATGCTGGCATGTTGTGTCGCTTGTTGTTGCGATGTTTCGCGTGATGGCGACTGTGAAATGCTGCAGCTGCTGCTGCTGTTGCATCGCTTTTGCGTAGTCGCATGCATCGGTTGCATGGACAACGCTGCTGTTACTGTGTGTTGCTGCATGATGCGGCAACTACGCATTCGTCAGGTGTCGAGCTGCTGCGAAATATGTCGCGCCATCGACTGCTGCGAGTCGCGCGATCAGGTACTGGCATCAGGAAAACGGCGTTCGCTCCAAGCACGTCGCCAACTCGAGCGCTTCTCGCCACGCACAGACACACTCACCGGCACCACACACAGCGCGCTGGCATCAAAGTAGGGGCGACATGTTCGCACCTTTTCAATCGCAGATTTTGTAGATGGAAATAATGGGATGCCTGCCGCACGACTGCTATTCGCGATGGCGTTGCGGCCAGCCAAGTTTTCTCCTCCAGTCACTTACGCCGACCATCACTCTTTTTGCTTGCTCGAATTGTTACGAAAGTGTAAATACGAAAACCGTTTTTACAACTCGATCGAAATGACAAGCATCAAGGCAACAAAAGTGACCACACACGACTTGATCATGCATGCGCTCCTTCGGCGGTCGCTCCGGTACGTCGTGCTTGCACCTGCGTATCTTGTAGCACTGCTTACTGCTCAGATGTGTGCAGTACAACATGCTAACGATGTGCTTGCTTCTACACGCATTTCGCAACCACAACTTATAACGCAACGCAACATACAATCTCCAGCGCGCGCACACATGCACTGTCGACAACGCGCGCAGTTAGCGACTGGTGCTCACAGAGTCTACTGGAAGCCGCAACGGCGCTCGAGCAGCGCCGTGTCACGTCCGTAGAGCTCACACAGGCATGCATCGACCAGATCGAAGCAACGCGGCCGCTCAACATGTTTGTCTACACCGACTTTGCGCGCGCACTGGAGCTCGCACAGGCATCCGACGCGCGCCGCACGGCCGGTGCGTCCATCGGTGCACTCGACGGTATCCCAATCGGCGTCAAGGACCTCTTTTGCATGGAGAACGTCCCGACAACTGCAGCATCCAAGATCCTAGACGGTGCGACCTCGTTCTGCTCGCTATACATGACGCACACACATCTGCATTGAATACAATCTGACGCGACGATCGATATCATACACCGCAGGTTTTGTGTCACCGTACGAATCAACTGCGACTGCCAAGCTCCTCGCAAGCGGTGCAGTGCCACTTGGGAAGCTCAACATGGACGAGTTCGCCATGGGCTCTGCGACGCTCTACTCGACGTTTGGCGCAACGATCAATCCGTGGTCCCTCGACCTCGATGCTGCAGCAGCAGTCACTGCAGGTGGGAGCTCCGGCGGTAGCGCTGCGGCTGTTGCGTCGGGTTGTTGCTTTGCGGCGCTTGGGTCCGACACGGGCGGGTCGGTTCGGCAGGTGCGTGCGTCGCTAGATCCCGTGTGGAGTTCAACGACAAAGCGGCTGACATTTCTGCCTGTATGCTTGTGGCCATCGCTGCAGCCAGCTGCATACTGTGGCGTCGTGGGGCTCAAGCCATCGTACGGCCGCGTGTCGCGCCACGGGATGATCGCGTACGCGAGTTCGCTTGACACACCAGGGATCTTCACGCGCACCGTCGGGTACGATACCTCTTACAACTGTCTCTTCTGCGAGTCGCACACTCTCTCTTTCACGATTGCTAGCGCAGTAGACAACAACGTGTCGTAACGTCGGCGCAAGGGCTCTCGCACAATTCATCGCGACTGACTGTTGGAACCGTATTGCATGATCCATTTATGCGCACAGGGACGCAGCTGCAGTGCTCCAAGCGATCGCTGGACCCGACGATCGGGACTCGACGTGCATGCAGGAGCTCGTACCAACGGACTGGGTGTGACGACTGGCTCTTTGTTGCGCTAATTGCAATAGCAACACGCAAGAGACTGACTCTCTCCTGCCATCGCATGATACAGTGCAACGAGACGATCGCACACGCGCGTGCTGCGACCAACAACGCTGCGACAGTCGACTTGACCGGTGTCCGCGTCGGCGTCCCGCACGAGTACTACGTTCAGGAGCTCCCGGACGAGATCTTGGGCGTCTGGGACAACGGCATCGCGTGGCTCCGCGCTGCTGGCGCTCAAGTCGTCAGCGTCTCGCTCCCAACGACGAAGCTCTGCATTCCTGCGTACTACATCATTGCGTGCGCCGAAGCGTCGTCGAACCTCTCGCGCTACGACGGCGTGCGCTACGGCTACCGGTGCGTGTGGTTGTCGACGCTGTGTGTGGCTGACAGTGTAGTGTATACGGCGAAGCATACTGACAAACGGCATGTACGTGTGACTAGCGCCAAGAACGTCGAGCTCGAGACGCAGCGCGACGGCAGTGGCGACCAGTCGGACGCACTGCACGATCTCTACTGCCGCACGCGGTCTGAAGGCTTTGGCGATGAAGTGCAGGTGCGTCCGTCGTTGATATAGTGCAGCGCGATCTTTGTATAGCTGACTCTCTATCTCTCTCTTTTTCTCTCTCATCAGCGTCGGATTCTATCAGGGACGTTCGTGCTCTCGGCGGGTGCAATGAGCGACTATTACGAACGCGCAGTGATCGTGCGACAGAAGATCCGCGACGACTTTGACGCCGTGTTTACGACACAAGGCGTCGATGTGCTGCTGACACCGACGACACCAACGGGGCCGTTTGCGCTTTACGACAAGCAAAATGCTGCAGATCCCGTCAGCATGTACTTGAACGACGTCATGACGATCCCTGCAAACCTCGCGGGCATCCCGGCACTGTCGCTCCCGGCAGCACTGACGACGTCTTTGTCCTCTGGCAACAACGTCGAGCTCCCGCTGGGGCTGCAGCTCATGGGAGCGCGATCGACCGAGAGCACGGTGCTCCAGGTCGCAAGTGCGCTCGAACAGCACGCAGCGTTTGCACAGCACGTCCCGTCGCGCGTCTACGAAAGTCGCGTCCATTTGTAAGAAGCAGGAAGCGATAGAGAGAGAGAGCGCGCAGGATAGAGACGACAGCGAGAGCGAGAGAACGCTCGCTGCAATAGACCAGTAACATCGTCGTCCACAGAGCAAGCGTGTTGATTACGTATCGATCGACTGCATTCGTCGTCTGTTTGTACTTATATTACCGAACAAAGAACGCGACAAGCGTTACAAGCGCAACGAGCAACGACGACACTGCTGGCGTCGCACGTGTTGCAACACTCTGTGCTGCTGCAGGCGATCCGTCCGTCGGTTTGGTCGCATTGCTCTTGCTATTGCTACTGCTGCCTGCGTCGCCTGCACCATCGCGTCCACCACTGCCACCTGTCATATCTGTCCAGTTCCCACACATAGTCGACACACACACAATAGCAAGCCGTATGAGCGTCTCTAACGTCCAAGTACCAACAGCAAGCAACAGAACCTACGCTACAGCAAAACGCACCGGTCGTTCCATTCGTCGTCCACGCTGCAGCAACGTCTATTGCAAGCGGGACTACTGGCTTTCCATCCGCCGTTGCGACAGCTGCAAAGCTCACGCGGCGTGGAATCGTGACTTCATCCTCCAGCGACCACATTGCTGGCTTTGGGTTGTGCGTCGCATCCATTGCTGTCGAGCCCCATTGCCACTGGAGACTCGTCGTCGTGGCCGTCAAGTACCCATAGCCGTACTTTGAAAGCAACGTCTTGTACGCAAAGCCCTTGATGTTCAGCTCTGTCTCTTCACGAATGAACTCGTTGTTCCCGGCGCTGCCGCTGATGATGATCGGCGGGACGTTGTAGCTACCAAACGTCGACGCTTCAAAGTGCAAGTACGTATGCTCATGGCCTGCGAGGTACAGATCGACTTGGTACTTGCTCATAAGCGGCACAATATCCTTTGCAAACTTGTTGGCCGATGCGCTGAGCGCTCCTGGCGTCTTGAACGGCGGCCGGTGGCCACACACGATCACATACGGCGTCGTCGTGCGCTGGACGCGGCTGAGGTCGTACGCGAGCCAGTCAGCTTGCGCTTTCGCGGTCGCAGTGCGCGCTGCATCGTCGACTTTCCACGTCGAGCCGTCTGCTTGGACTGCAACAAACGCCTCGTCGCCGTACACTTCCGTGTTGATGACTGCAAAGTGGATCAAACCCATGTCAAAGCTGTAAAACTCGTTTGAGTTTGACCCACTGAGGCGACCGGCGCCAAGCGTGAGGCCTGCAAACCGACGGTAGTAGTTTTGGACTGCAAAGTCGGGCGTCAGGCCGTATTGGTACTCGTGCTGCATTGTCGAGAGACAGTTATCGCCACAGTGTTAGTATACAAAAAGAGAGAGAGAGAGAGTCAGTGCAGCGTCGACGTACGTTCCCGACGGTCGTTTGCATCACGACTTTTGACGTGATGGGCTCTAAACCTTCCATGAAGCTCTTCCCACTCAGCCCAGAGAGTTCGTAGCCGAGGTCGCCGATGTTCAAGACACCGTGGAATGCTTTGTTGACGTCCAGTGCGTTCTTGAGTGCTGGGAGCGAGACGCCGGACGCAGCTTTGTGCATTGGCGCGCCAAGGTCCCCAAACACCGCCCACGTAAAGCTATCGATTGATGGGACTGTGAAGCTCTTGGGCTTGCTCGTCGCATCGCTTGCGAGCGCGTAGTAGATCGTCGTACCGGGTGCAAGATTTTTGAGGACAGCGGACCAGCACATCACTGCTGTGCCAGGCGCTTCGTCGACGAGACCAGTCGCTTTGGCCTCGACGCGTGTCGTCATTGCGTCAGCTGAAGTGCCATACACGAGCTGCGACGCTGTCGTCGTCGACGGCGTGACCCAGTCGAGCGCGTAGTGCACGAGTTTGCTGTTTGTCTTGGACGTACCTGCGAGCGTCAAGTGGAACTGGCGCACGCTGCCACTGCCGTTGCCACCGGTACCAGTGCCACCGCCAGTACCGTTGCCGCCTGCTTTGCCTCGCGTGCCAGCACCACCAGCTGCTGCTGCATTGTAGCTGAGATCGTCAAAGTCCGTGGCGGTCACGAATGTTGTCGTCATCGCCGTTATTGCGAGCGCGAGCATGAGCAGGACAAGGCTACACAGCGATCGCTGGTGCGCAAACGCGCGACGCTGACAGCGCTGCTGCATGTCGATTTTGGTGGTGCTACGTACAGGTGCAACTGCAAATGTGTGCTGGTAGCTCGGACTGTGATGTGACAGCAAGCGACTGCAGTAGGTGCGAAGAAAGTCAGCAACGAGCTGACACCACTCGTCGCACGCGCACGCACAGGAAGTGGGTGAGCGGGTGGTAGTGTAGAAGATGAACGTCACCACACTTCACATGGGCAGCAAAAATGATGAGTATCGAAACTTGATGTGTAACGTCAGTCACATCTGTTGTGGTTTCATGTATTTGGGTGCAAAACATACCGAAAGTAAGTGAGTTTCGGCACCAAAAACAAATAGCTTCTACTTACCGTATCGAGTCGTTTGCAAAGGCACAAGCAGGCGTCCAAATCAAGCTTAACTATCTTAAAATAATTACATCTAGTTAGGAAATCAAATAAGTATATACTTCCAGTCAGTAAAAAGAGCCAGAAAATCGGTTCGTTGCAGTTGCACCACACAAGTAATACCACAGTATCCAGGTCTCCATGACAATATGGTACTTGCCTTCACATGGTACAATCTTTTACATTACTGTAAGCTTACCAGTCCTGCCAATCTGCTCAATCTCAGCACTGTCACCTAGACTGCATGTCATTTCTGCCGCACCTATTCTTTCTGTTTTGTCGCCGACCTACTCGTCCTCTGTCTCGTGATCTTGCTGCTGGTTACGCTGCCTTGGCCGATCTTGTCCATGCATCTCTCTCTCGGCCAGCGTGTAAATGCTCAGCAAACCGTTGACGTCGCAGTCCCACCACAATCGGCACCTGTAGCACTTCCTTACGTTCCGCGTCCTCTCCGCTCGAGTCGAGCGACAGTTCGCGCTGTTTGCAATCCGCGTCACGCCATCACCATTGTCGGTGTTCGCTGTCTGCGTTTCTGCATCGCTCGTGATCGGTCTGATACTGTATGTTGCTTGAATGAGTGGACTCAGGCACGAAGAGCACGTCTTGCTTGCGCCCTACTCGTTCACGAGCACATGTCCGCGCTGCGCTAGCGCCTCACGATACAGGCCGACCGACGAGCGAGGGTGGCCTTTGACGATGTCCTGGCGCGACCAATCGCCTAGCGCCACCACCATGTCTGACTCGGCGACGACATGAGATGCGAGCATGGCCAGAGCTTGCTGCGGAAAGCAGGCGCGCTTGAAGCGCACTCGTCGAAAGGCTTGTTCGCGACCAAATCGTAGTTGTTCACACAGTCGCACGACGAACACATTGAGCCCAGTGTCCATGTGTGAGACACTCGCTGTCTTGAACGACGGCATCATCGATTGGCGCGTGGCCCACCGCACGTTGCGCACTCGTAGGCGCTGATGCCAAGAAACGTGTTCGTTAAACTTTGCACGGTGACGGTACTCACATACCGTCATCCGATGCACAACAACGGAGTCAGCCTGTTGCATCGCTTGGTGTGGCATTTGCTGTAGTAGTTGTTGTTGTTGCGACTGTTGTGCTTGATGTGGACCTAGCTGCGACGCTGGCTGTTGTTGTTGTTGTTGCAACGCTCAAAAGTGTCGACACTGAAGCTTGCGCAGGCGGCGTCGTTGCTGTCGTCGCTGGTTCCCACTGCGTCGCTGCTCTTTGCGCTGCTGTTGCAACTGCCGACGTTTCACTCGCTTGCGCTGTCGTCGCGCTTCCGCTTTGCTTGCGACGCATTGATGGCGTGATGCTTCTTGCTCGTCGACTACAGCAGAGCGCAGCGACGTCACCACTGGGAGGTTCCGCACGCCCGGGTCGATCGCGACCAGCTTTGACGCATGCACTGGACCATTGAACTCGTACCGCCGATCTCCAGTCCGTCGGTCTCTGTCGTTGTCACGCTGCGTGCGTGAATGAGCTGTTCGCTACGCCTGAACTGGGCAACCATGTTCATGATGCGATACACACGAGAACACATTTCCTGCAGCACAGATGTCGTCATGTTAATGTGGCGTGGCGTCGATCGGCCGATGCGACGAATAGTGTGTGCGTTCGTGACAATACAATGCGACAAACGCATCCATGTCTTGGTCGCCAGTGGGTGGCGGTGTTGTCAAAACCACCCGGACGCCAGAACGTCTGCTCGTCTTGTTCGAGCTGCTCTGCGTCCTGATGTTGTTCAGCTGCGGTAGGTAGCGGTAGAGGAGGTGTGTTGCCGTCGCGCGTACGTTTCACCATCGTGGCGATTGCGAGAGTGAGCAAACATCGAACAGCTGCGCGATGTGCAAGCCAGTAGATAGAAGTAACACAGAGCACACAGCTCGTGAGAGAATACAAGTGCAAGCGATGTAAGTGCAAATACATCGTCCATTGACCACATCACTGCTCGTTGTTGTATCTGTGATTTGGAGCATTCACGTAGAAGGAAGAGCAACGCGCACAACATTAGTCACCTGCACTTTGCATCAAAAAGCAGTCTGTCTTAGTCGTACCTTCTACAAGCGACCGCATATCGAAGCGCGTTCGCAGCAGCACTGGCACAAAGAGCGCAAACTCACGTCTGCTGTTTTTGCGATAACGTATATTTGTATATCTGTGTGAGAGAATGCGTTACATGCGAGCTTTCGTGGAGATCGAGCAGATACGTTACGCACCGTTCTCTTTCTTTCTGTTGTCGTCTCTCTCTGTCCATCTGCTTTACGTGATCGTGATGACTACTGATGTAGCTCGTCACACTGCAATTCGAGCGACGCGGATCGTTGCTGTCAATGTACTCAGCACTGAGTTGAGTGCCAAGCGGATCGACGCGCGGACCCAGTTAAGTGCGCACTGGAGTACGTTCTCATCTGCTGCGCTTGGTCTACTGCTGCGAGCATCTAGTGACAGCGGCAGCAGCCTCGCTGTACTCATCACATTCAACAGTAGACAAACCTCCTCCTCATCGACGCACTTGTGCGGCCAATCGACTCTATTACTGCGGCCACCTCTAGCCCAACTCCAGCGATGATTGATAACGCGCATCTGCAACGAGCGGCAGCAACATCAAGAGCAATGTCGTTTGCAAATGTGTTAGTTGTGAGACTAAGCGCTCCTGGCGTCTTGAACGGCGGCCGGTGGCCACACACGATCACAAACGGCGTCGTCGTGTGCTGTACGCGGCTGAGGTCGTACGCAGTCTCTGTATGAAAAAAGTCTCTCGTGGTGCACGTGCTGTATGAGACCAATAGACGACGAGCTCGTCATGCGACCAACCATCAACAAAATACTTGTATTCTCTCGCGCGTTGCTCCAATCGCAACCGCTTTTTCGAGCTATCGACGATCCGTCAACTATCGACGTCGCCTGTTCTTCTTGTCCTATGCTGTCGCGCGTGCCACTCTGACGCAAGCACACACGCCGCTTCTCTTCCCTCGCCTCTACTGCCAACACGAACGATCCGGTGTCGTATCGTCGTTGCCGCTTACACAGCTGCGGGCTTGCACGAGTTCTTGTGCGCGCTCTTCCAGTCCTGCTTCTGGCACTCGGCGCCGCAGTAGCGCACGACCTTGCAGCGCGAGCACACGAGGCTCGACTCCGACTTGCACACACGACAGCGCAGCGCAGCGTCGCGCTTGTCGAGCAACGCCTGCTCGTACCTGTGCATGTATCAATCCAAACGAAAACGAAAACCAACCAGTCAGTCGCTTGCTCTCTATCTCTTTCGCCACAAATGCATACACAATAGTGTCCAATAGACAGCACGACGTACCCGAGCTTCTTCATGTCCTTCCACGTCTCCATCGGCTCTGCGCTCGATTGCGTGTGGTACATGTCCTTAAAGCCCTTGAGCGTCAAGCCCTTGTTCTCGTCGCACTGGAAGTACGTCTGGATCTCCTTGATCTCGCTGTCTGAGAACGCCGTGCCGTCGTTGCAGATCTTGCTAAACTCCTTGAGCTTGTCGAGCGACAGTGCGCGGTCCGTTGGCTCCTCGAGGAACGAGATGAAGAGCTTCGTGAGCACGGCCTCAAAGTCGCGCGACAGGTTCCCGTCCTTGCCGATCAAGATCGACCGCACTTCGCTCTCCGACAGCCCAAAGTCCTCGACCGGCGTCTTGTTGTGCTTCTTCGATGGCGCCATTGTACGAGCTGTGTGCGTGTGTGTGGATGGATGTGTGCGTGTGGCTATTGGCGACGTGTTGCGGGGGGCGAATGGCAAATGCTAGAGCAAAGTACGCGTGGCAAAATGTGGATTTTGCTGAAACTGTGCGATCGCATTTCATCCAAATTACAAATATTATTCGTGGAAGTTCAAATGAATGCTGCGCGCTGATTCGCCAGCTAATTGCACACGTGTGCGAGCCAATTTCGGGTGTGGAATGCCATCACCAAATAAACTTGCTATTTGTATCTGAACGCTGTTCAAGCAAAAGAGATTCGTCACCAATGCATCTGATTCGCATGTTGTCGTTCGCAACAACACCACGACGCAGTACGCATTGTTTCACCCGTACAGCAAACGCAACCAACCAACCAACGAGCCATTTGATGTCGAAATGTGTACCGATCGTCAACGCTGTCGTTGATTTCAATCCCATGGCGCTACGTACGCCCTACGCGCTATCCTGCATCTATCGCTCGCTCTGTCGATGTGTCTACTTCCTAATGCCATCACCATCACAAACCTACAGATACAGCGACGCCGCAAACACAATGTCGCGCTTCAACTTCTTGCCGCCGTCGTCAAACTTCTTCTCGAGGTCGACGTCGCCGATCGTGTGCGCGGCGACCGTGAGTTGCCGCAACAGCTCCTCCAAGCGACGCAGACACCGAATGATCGTGCCTTCAAACGAGTCGGTCATCTTACAGATCTGGGAAAACTTGGCGCCTTCGCACCACGCAATCACAACGTCAATTAGACTCGTGTTGAATGCATCCGCGTACTCGTCGACGTCGATCGTGATCTTGGCGTCCTGCATGACCTTTGCAACGCGGCGCGCAGTCTCACGGAGCTGCCGCACGGGTGCTTCGAGGTTGTCTGCGATCGATGGTTTCGTGCCTTCTTTCTGCTTCTCCGTGTTGATCAGACAGCTCAAGAGCGCAACGGTCTCGTTCACCGTTAGATCGTTGAATTGACCGTTGAAGATCATCTCCGTGACCAACAGCTCATCCGCAGTCGAAACTTCACACGCCGTGCGGCCCTTGCGCTGGATCACGCTGTCCTGGCCGACAAACTCGAGGCGCCGGAGCACGCGACGACGGCGACGCAAGTCGTCGCGCAGCACGAGCGATTTCGATTCCTTGATCTGCCGTTCGAGCTCGCGCATCGACGCTTCAGCGTCCATCTTGAGCGTAAACAGCGCAAACCGCGAGTCCTTGTCGGCTGCTGCGTGGAACGGCGAGTCTGCGACTTTCGATTCAGCATCGCGAATGCGGTCGACGATCCGCGTGAACGCATCGTCTGCAATCGCCATGTCCTCGATCGGATCGAGCAATGGGACACCCTGTGGGAAGCGCCGGAGCACTTCTTTGACCGACTTGCCGACTGCTTGGCGACTTTCGAGCGTCCGCAGGTCCTTCGGGATGTACACACGCAAAGACGACACGAGATCCAACATCGCGAGTGGCACCGGACAGATCTTCATCTCACTCGACGTCGCAGTCAAGCCGATCAGTCCGATTGGCGCTGGTGCTGGCAAGTCCGACACACTGCCGTTCGGCGTCGAGGATGAGGAGGTCGAAGACGCTGCCGTCACACAGTTCAGTAAGACGTGGACGATCGTATCCGGGTTCGCAGACGTCGAGTCGGCTGCATTTACGGTCGTAAAGTTCACAATCACGCCCCAATCCCACTGTTTCGACGCGCCAACGTCCGGCTTGCTGTACACTTTGACGAGTCGCCCGCCGTTGAGGAATCGCACAATGTGTTCTGGTTTGTTCCGGATCGCTAAAAAGTCCTCTTTCAACTTGACCAACGCGCGCGACAGATAGAAATACGCGGCGACTTCCGGTTCGTTCTTGATCACGAGCGCATCTTTCTCCATCTGCGTCCGTGCGAGTGCTTCCTCTAATGCAGGCGCGGTCTGTTCGTTCTGGAACTGATGGAACGACTGCTTGATCATATACTCCGGATCGGCGTCCTCGACGCGCAATAAATTCAGCAACATGTTGTACCCCAAATGGAAACTACTAAACAACGGGTCTGCCTGTCCATACAAGATCCCTTTCGCGACCTGCGGTTCCATCTGTTCACTCAGCATCTGGATCACAATGCCGCGACTGTCGAGCGACCGACGACCGGCACGACCGCTCATTTGGATGTATTCACCACTCGTAATCCACCGAAAGTCCTTCCCGTCGTACTTGCGGCAGTTCGTAAACACGACGGTCTTCGCGGGCATGTTCAATCCCATACTGAACGTCTCGGTCGCAAACAAACACTTCAACAAACCCTCCGCAAACATGATCTCGATCACTTCCTTTAGAATCGGCAACAACCCGCCGTGGTGGATCCCAATCCCACGCCGCAAGAGCGGCAAGATCGAATCGACTTGTGGCAACGTCTTGTCGTCATCCGACAATGAATCCATGGCGTTCTTGAACACTTGGTCGACCATGAGCTTCTCTTCTTCAGTATTGAAATCCAGTTTCGACATCAACAGCGCATAGGCTTCACACTCGCGCTTGCTGAACGAGAAAATGATCACTGGGTCGTACTGCCGCTCCATGATCAGCTTGACGATCCGAAACACGTCCGTGCCGACTTTCTTCTTTGCGCTCATGCCGCCGCCGCCACCGGCACCGCGACCGCCAGTTGCATGGCCACCGGCTTTGCGTCGCTTCGTCCCGCTGCCGTACGATTCGAGCTCGCCGTCTCCGGCGTTCGTACTGCTCGCGGATGCTGCAGTGAGCGTCGCGATCGCTTTTTGGAAGTTGTCTTCACGAAACTTGCCTTTCTCATCGACCACCAAGTGCAAACCGTTGCCACCAGCGGGGAAGACGTAGTGCTGCAGTGGCGTCGGGCGGTAGTCCGTGTAGACAACGTGACACGGTTGGTGGTGGATGTGGCAGATCCACCCAGCAAACTCTTTCGAGTTTGGAATCGTCGCCGACAAAAACACAAACCGGACTTTGTGCGGCAATAAAATGATACTTTCTTCCCACACGACGCCGCGTTCCTTGTCGCGCATGTAGTGGATCTCGTCGTAAATAACCCACGCGACTTCGCGCATGACCTCGGACCCGCGGTAGAGCATCGACCGCAAGATCTCGGTCGTCATGATGAGACACGTCGCCGATGGGTTGATCGTAATGTCGCCGGTCATGAGCCCGACGTCGCCAAACTCTTCTTCGAGGTCGCGGTACTTTTGGTTCGACAGCGCTTTGATCGGCGACGTGTAGATCACACGCTGCTTGTCCCGGAGGGATTTCGCAATTGCGTACTCGGCGACAGCAGTCTTACCGGCCGACGTGTGTGCCGACACGAGCACGGACTCGCCGGCTTCAATGTAGTCGACTGCCTGCTGTTGGAACGGATCGAGCGTGAACGGATACGTCTTGGCAGGGTTCGCTTTCGACGCGCCTTCGCAGCTCTTGACGTCATAGTCCGGTGGGTACACGGAGAACGAGATCAGGTTCTTCGCAGTCGTGCCGGTTGCAACGACCTTGGCGACTTCAGGCGTCGCGTCAGCAGCAGCAGGATCGATTGGCGTTGGGTCAATGTGCTTGCCTACAACGACTTTTACGTCGAGCGAGCTTGGCTCTTTCTTCGTCGCGACATCGCTCGTAGTAGGCGCTGGCGCTTGTTTCTTGGCTGGTGGCGCTGCGTCTTTCTCAGCGAGCTCCTTGCGCTTGAGTGGTGCTGTTGTTGCGGTGCTGTTTGCAGTCTGTTTCTCGGCAGCCGTGAGCGTCTCGGTGGCGTCGAACGCACTGAAGAGGTCGAGGTCGTCGTCCATTGCGGCGGCGGCGGTGTGCGATTACAGCTCGGTCGGCAATGACAGCGAGCGTTGTTGATGTCGGCTTTTGGCAATCTCAATACGTCGCGATGTAAATGACTGGAAGTCGTTGCACCAAATGCAAATTAATGTAAGAATTTGCTCGTAATATAGTATATCTTTCTTAGCTGAACATTTGCAGACTGCAGATACAGAGCGACCCCTTATTAGAGAGCAAGTATTCAATGTGGAAAGGTAACTTATAGTAGCAGGCAGAGTTGACCAAAGTTGCATCGCAAATTGCAATTACACGTTATGATGTAATCAATAGTATAAAATTTTGGAAAATGTGTCCGAAAGGCCATTTTGCTTTTTACAGTCCAGAAAGCCAGCAAACAACGACAAAAGAGCGGCAGGTGGCAAACCAAAAAAGGCAAAAACGTAAACGGTAGAACGAGGTGGAAGAGAGAGCGACGCCACGTTGATCGTGCTTTGTCTTGTGTCACGCGGCCCGTCGTCACGTGCCGACGCTCGTTTCTTCAAAGTACACGGCAGCGACTTGAGAGTGCGTGACACCTACAGACGCGTCCGACCATGGACTACGACAAGCAGCGCGCGCTGCTGCACGCGACGACTGCTGCCAGCAGCACGTACCCGCCACACATTGCCCACGCTCGCGGTGGCGGCAATGGTAATGGTAATGGCGAGAGCAGTCACGCAATGCACATCCGACACAATAGCAGCAGCGCGACGTCCACGTCGTCGACACCGCCACATCGATCGCGACCGGCGTCGGGGCCACTGCAACCGGGTGTCGCGTACCCTGTACGACAAGCGTACACTGCACCGGTCGGTGTCGCAATCCCGAACGACCACCACGCCCACGCGCACCACCACTCGCATTCGCATCCGCACTTGCAACCGCAGCAGTTCCAGCATATGGGCTACCAGCGCTCGCGACAAGCGAGCACCGTGTCGCTCACACCCTCGTCCGCGTCATCCGTAGCGTCGACACCGAGTGGCACAACCACAAACAGCGCATGGGGCGACGACAGCGTCAGCCGCGCGTCGCGGTACTCGTCCGCATCGTCAGTCTCGTCGGTCTCGACGATCACATCTTCGGCATCGTCCTCATACCCGGGCGCGAACAGCAACAACAGCGAGCGCTGGAGTCCACAGCAGACGTCGAACGCGTGTCTGCAGTGCCACGAACGCTTTACGATCTTGAAACGCGCGCATCGGTGCCGTCGATGCGGCTACCTCTTCTGTCAAAAGTGCTCACGGTTCAAAGCTGCGCTCGCCGGCCATTCGCACAAGTCGCGCGTGTGTGAGAGCTGCTTCCCGAAGCTCTTGGCGAGTGCGAAGCCGCCTCCGAATTCGTTCATCCACTCGAAAGCGTGGGTCCCCCGCGGGATGTTTGCGCACATGCTCAGCTACTTGAACCATGTCGATCTGTGCTTGGCGTCCATGACGTGTCGCTTCTGGAACCGCCGTGCGTTACTCGATATTACGTGGCGGCCGCTGTACATTCGTGAATTTGGCGACGACGACGCGAATGCGCATCGTGCGTCGATGGTCGCGTTCCAGCGCGATATCCACGGGATTGGGTTTGAGAAGCTGTCGTACCATCAAAAGTTTGCAATTCGCATGACTGCACGCAAAGCCGCGGAGAAAAAGAAGAGCTTTTTGGTCATGGCGAGTCTATTGGCGTCGCTGAGCCTCAGCAAGTACGCACCGATCTTTGAACAGGAGGAGATCGACATTGAGAGCCTATGTTTGATGAACGCCGGTCATTTGCGTGACCTTGGGATTCCATTTGGTCCGCGCATGAAACTCTTGAATGCAGCTGCGTGCCTCGCAGACTTTGAAGAGGACGACGACGACGACGACGACGATGCGAACGCGACGCGCAAGTCCTCGTACGAGAGTAAACCAGTGACGCCGATCTCGCGGTTCAAACAGAAACGCGCCGAGATGAAACATTATCGCGCGTCGCTCGTCCGGCGCGTCCAGCAATCCGCTGTTCGAATTGCGATCTTGACGATCGACGGCGAGTTGTGTAACGTTGGATCGGGGATCATCATCCACGAACGCGGGTTGATCGCGACTGCGCGCCATTGCTTGGAGGGTGAACACTTTGACTGCATCCGCAAGCGCGATGCGTTCATGATCTTGGTCGCACCGACCGAATCGACGTCGACGCCGCCGTTGTGGAAGTACCACGCGTTTGCGATCCCAGAATGCTGTGACGAGGAGTTGGACTATGCGCTGTTGCGGATCGACGGCGAAGTGCTGTCGGACCCACCGAGTGGGATTTACATTGGCGACGTCACGGACCGGATGATCAGTCGCAATTGGACCGTGTCGAAGATCGAAGGGACTTCCTCGAAAACGATCCCGAAGCTCCCAGCTGTGTTGATTGGCAACTCGAACAACGTCGAACCCGGCGATGAGATGTGGATGTTTGGGTACCCGAGCTCGGGGCACAATACGATCACGGTCCACCATGCGATCTGTTCCGGGACGGACTCGCAAGTGTATGCGGGCGAAGATGTTGACAAAGCGATGTTGCGAACTGCCGCGCAGCTCGACAATGGCTTTAGCGGTGGCGCTGCCGTCGACAAGAAAGGGCAGTTGGTCGGGTTGATTTCGTTCAGTGTCTTGCGCCAAGACCGCGTCCGGGCGATCAACATGGTGAAAGGCGCGATCGAGCTCGCAAAGCGCAAGTACATTGAGAATGCGACGTGAGGGTGTGGGTGTTGTGACGCTATACGAGACAGAGGAGAGAGATAGGAGTGAGAAGAGAGGAACAAGAGGAGGCGTAGTTTTTTTGTGGAGTGGGTGTGATGGTCGTCAAGTGAGAGAAGCAAGCGCGTCGTCGCAATGAGAACGTGAACGTTTTGTGCATACAAATGGGAGCTTTGCAGGTCATTGGCATGCATGGTACCGTCATGAAAAATGGAGGTGAAGGACATCGCTTGGATGGCAAGCAGGAGTCCATTATCTGCAATTAAACAAGTGAATTGCGAAATTATGGTATTTTTGCATTGTGGTGAAATCCGCCACTTTTGAATTTCGTGTGGGTTGAGCACATTGCGGACAACTGTCGCCTGAAAAAAAAGCTGCAGCGGCGTGAACGAGTGAGGCACTGTGACGGCAACCTACCGACGCGTGTGACACTAGCATCAGCGTATCGACTACGACAAACAACAGCGCAACTATGGAGGATGCAGCTGCGCCAAAGAGCTCGTCCGTCGCAGTCGGCGTGACGCTCTTTCCGAGCGACTACGAGACGATCGAGATGATCACGGACCAGGGCGAGGAGATCGTCCAACAGTTGAGTGATGTCTATGCCTGTGTTTGACGGACTACACGTGTGTATTTGCATCATACAACGCACCGCTGACGCGTTTTGCACGTACTCGCTACAACAAACGACGACACAATTCGTCATGCGGCACACGCCGATAACCCACAGAGAGTTCTCGGACGCGCAGCTATTCATGCACTCGATCCAAGAGCTCGAGCGCGCGCGCACAGAACGCACGAAAAAGCAGCCGACAGGCAACAAGAAACAAAAGACGAGCAACGACAACGCAGCAGCAGCCGTCAAAGCAGAAGCAGCACGCGACACCGACGAGTCGATGCTCGTGCCTGTTGATGACGCTACCGACGATCTCGTCAACGCCGCAGCCAATGACGCAGACGCTGACGCAGAGGACGATGACGTGATCGATCCACGCATCCACTACCGTCCGATGGTCGCGGAGCTCCAAGGCGCGGTCGCGGAGCTCCATCAGTTGATCAACTCGATCGATTTGATCCGCCGACGTGAGTTCTTGGAGGAGATGCGCTGTTTGCGGGAGAACACAGCGCCGCGGAAAGACGAATTGGACTATCTGCTGGCGTCCAAGACTGCACAAGTGCACGAAAGCAGCAGTATCCTTTTGCGCGGCGTTGAGACGCTGACGCGGACAGTCGAGACCGAGAGCGTGTTCTTCCATGGCATTACGCACTTGTTACAGAAGTGGAAACTGTGCGCGCCGATCCACGGGACGATCCCGAAGCCATTTCGAGCAGGCGAGCCACTAGCGGTGGACTGCAGCTTCCTCAGTGGTGCGTGGGGTTGTGATTGGATGGCTCAATGGCGCTCTGGCTCTCTGGCTAACAGAGTCGCTCTATGCAGCTGGTTCAGTGTTTACGCCGCAGACGCGAACGATCGCAGACTTGGCGTTTGCAGAGGTGCGTTCTTTGCTATTGTCAAGTGATGAACTGGCTTTATTGTATAGAACCAGCAGACTGAACAACTTGCAAATGGTGTAGTTGAGTCGTACGGACAAAGGCCTCGTGCGGATCAAAACGCCTGATGAGTTCCTCGCACGAACGATCCAAGTGCGTTTGCTGTTGTTGTTGTGGTTTGTTGTTGATCACTCTGTTTCACCACAAGATGCTTACTGTGGATGTCTTTCTATTACACTTGGCAGCTCCAACTCACGGCAGTCGCGACAAGCATCAGTGGCAGCTACACGCTCCCGTCGCCGCAGATTATCAAACTGTACGCCTCTCTCTCTCTCTCTCTCTCTCTATCTCTCTCTCTCCTTCTCTAACACTTAATGGATGTATTTCCCACACTCTTTCGTCGCACACAATAGGAGCAAAGCGCAGCTCGATGCACTCACAAACACACCAGATGACGTCGCGCAGTTGAACGCTCGGAATGCGTCCGTGCTGCACGCCGTGCAGTTCTCAGTGTTTTGTGAAGAGCTCTTCCAGACGCTCATGGTCGAAGCGCTGCAGCGATCGGCGAACTGGACCGACACGGCGTACAACATTAGCAATTACTACGCTGCGAAGCCATCGTCGTCGTTCTCGTCGCACTCGCAGCAGCAGCGAAGCGATAGCAACGCTGCAGCGAGCATCTCGGTGCTCCAAGTGCTCGACGATGAGATCCAACTGCGCGTGAACGAGAAATACCACCTCGCAGTCAAGCTCGTCGACGTCAGTACGATGGCAGCAACGTCTGTCGTAGAGACAGAGACAGAGACAGAGGCGCAAGCAGCGGACGACAATGTAACAAGCGACGCGCTGGACGATAGCAAAGACGCTGTGAAACAGGAAGACGGCGGCGACGATGCATCGTCTGCGCAGCAACTGAATCAAAACGGCCATGCACACGTTCGTAAAGCGACTGCATCGACGACAACACCAAGCGCACGCCACGCAAGCGTGAATGACGAGGCGTTTTTGGCTGAGACGTGTCGCTTTAGTCTGTTGCTCTTGGCGCAAGAGATCCGACATCGTCATGGTCGCAAAGACATTGCGCGAGCGCTCTTGTACACGGGTGCCGACAGTACGACGACGAATGCAAACGTCAACACAAATGTAAACGACGCAGCCGACAAAGCGACAGACGCATCGACTGGGACGCTTGCGACTGTGTTGGCCGTTTTGGCGCACAACTTGCTCAAGGAAGAAGTCACGCGGTACTTGGACACTGTGTCAGCGACGTTGGCGTTCCAGAATCGGCAGGTATCGGCCAGTGGCCGCGTCTTGGAGGATGGATTGCTTCAGCCGATCTGTGACTCGGTGCGTGGCGTCTACGTGAGTCCGCGATGGAAAGTGTGTGGCTTGGACTCGACGCTCTCGGCGTTCGATTTGAGCATCGGGAAGAACTTTACGACTGAGGTGTTGCTGACCGGCACGCGCATTCGATTTGAGGACGGACACTCGAGCGTTCGGGAAGTCTCGGGGCTTGTGGGCCTGGCAGAGTTTATCGAGAAGACTGTGTGTACGCAAGTCGCACTGGCGCTCCATCGCGACGCACTGTCGTTTGGGTTGAAGCAAGCAACAATGGACTTGGATCGTGCGAGCGTCCGACTGTTCTCGGCCAAGGAGTGGAACGGCACGTCCATTGGCGACGGCCGCGTGTCGGACACAAAGGCCGTCGGGTCGATCTACTTTGAACCGTTCTTTGCACGCGATGGGAGTCTCGCGATCAGCTGCATGTTGCAGGCAGTCGATACGACTGCACTCGTGGGTGAAGGCGTCCTGACCGGATCGTCGTCGCTCACTACCAGCAGTGATGTTGATAAAAGTGAGAGTAGCGCGAATGGAGCGGCTGCGATCGCGAGTGCGAGTGGCGATGTCCACAGTATCGACTGGAAGCGGATACCTGGTCAGAGCGACGCTGGGAAGCTCGCGTGGTTGCTCCAGAAGACTGACATTTTGTCGGACGTACTTGCACCGCGTCGTAAAAGTGCTGGTGCGAGTAGCAACATCAGCACAGCAGCAGCGACGATGGTGAATGGCACATCAGGATAATGTTGAGTACTTAGTGGGGAAAGAGACGCATTGCACAGACGCAGTGACAAGCTGATATAGGGCTAATACATGGCATTGCTGTCGAAAGTGGCAACGAAAGAATACGAGAGAGAGAGAGAGAGAGAGGCAGCGATAGATTGATCGCAGACAAAAACAATGCGTTATAACAAGGCGTTACGGTGAATTAACCTCATTTTGTGTTGCACACTTCATTTTGGCAATTACACATCAAAGACGCAGCAACAACAGCAAATATGGCAACGCCACCACAGGACACGACGATCGGGCTGCTGGGCACGGGTAAGATCGGCTCCGCGGTTGTCTCGGGCTTTTGCAGCGACAATGGCTGGCAGCCGCGCCACGTCACGGTCTCGGCGCGCTCGGCAGACAAAGCGGCTGCGCTCACGAAGCGGTTCCCGGATCGCGTCTCGATCGGCAAAACGAACCAGGAGATCATTGATCAGAGCGACGTGATCTTCATCGGACTGCTGCCGAACGTCGCGAAAGAGGTACGCGCGTGTGTGTTTCTCTGCGCTGCTCGTCGCTTGCGTGCGCGTCTGCCTTCGCCGCTCGTCACTCTCGCACTCATCAACACTCGCTTCGCTTCCGCATCATCAATCCACTCATTAGGAGCTCCCAAAGCTCCACTTTGCATCAACAAAGATCGTCGTCTCGATGATGGCGACGATCCCGTTCGACGAGCTCGTCGCGCTCGTGCAGCTCCCACGTGCGAACGTCGTGCGGACCGTCCCACTCCCTGGCGCTGCGACGCGATCGGGTCCGATCCTCGCGTACCCCGAGCACGCAGCCGTGCGGACGCTGCTGACGCAGATCGGGACGCCCGTTATGGTCGCCCACGAATCGGAGATTACGACACTCGTGCGTGTGGATCCCTTGCGCTGCTATACTTACGAATAGCTACGAGTCACTTACTGTCGCTCTCTCTCTCTCTCTCTCCCATGATGCTCTACCCACTGTATAGACGGGCATGACGGCACTGATCTCGTACTTTTACGCAACGTGCGCCAGCACGCAGCAGTGGTGCGTCGCAAACGGTGTCGGTACGTTCGTTTGCTCTCTCTTTCCTTCTCTCTCTCTCTCTCTCTCTCTCTCTCTCTCTCTATCTTTTTCGTCTTGCTGTCGCTCACACAACTCTTGATGCGTTACGACACAGGCGAAGGTGCGTCGCGGGACTTTGTGTCGTCGTTCTTCCAGTCGCTTGCAGCCGCAGGCGCTGCGTCGACCGAGTCGTTTGAGGACATGGCGGACGAAGCTGCAACGCCCGGTGGCTTGAACGCCCAAGTCCACGCACGGTTGACAGAGACGGGCGCATATGAACTCGTCGTCGATGAACTCGATGCAATTGCGAAGCGATTGACTGGCAACGACCCCGCGCCGCGTCCAAAACGCACGTAGTGCGACCGTAAGAGAGCCAGTAACGCAGTGGGAGAGCCAGTGAAAGAGCGCCAGTGAAAGAGCGCCAGTGAAAGAGCGCCAGTGAAAGAGCTCCAGAGCAAAGTGAGGATATAATGCCAACGCTGTTAATAGCTGTCGTATTAAAACTCCTATCTTTCTCTCTTTCCTTCTATCTCTCTCTCTCTATCGCTATTTCGCTATGTTTATGCTTCGTTTCTGCTACATGCGCTGCACGGGCTCGACGCCAACGAGCTGCAGTCCGCGACGGAGCACAGCGTCCGTCGCAGCACACAGCAGCAAGCGACTCGTTTGTTCCTTCGCTCCGACGACGCGACAATGTTCGTAGAACGCATGAAAGTGCGCGACGACGCGGAACAAATAGTCGCAGAGCGAATGTGGCGCCAAGTGCACGAGCGTCGCGGCGACTTCGTCGTCAAACTGGCACAGCAGCAATGCCAACGCGCGTTCGCTTGCGTGCCAGTCGCGCGACGCAAGCGTGAGCTCAGCGATCGCATCGGCCGTTTTGTTGTTGTTTGTCGTGCCCAACACACTCGACCAGTCGGTCGCGTCCGTCTGCACAGCACCAGCAGCAACAGCGTTGCGCAGGATGCCATGGAGCCGCGCGGTTGCGTACAGCAAGTACACGCCAGTGTTGCCTTTCAGCTGCAACACGTTGTCGAATGCAAACTTGTAGTTCCGTTCGCGCTGCTGCGAGAGCTCAAAGTACCGAACCGCCGCGTCGCCGAGCTTGCGATTCAGTGCATCAGTGTCCGTGTCGCTCACGCTACTAGCGCTACTGGCGCCACTCGAGATGGACGCGAGTGCGCGGCGACTGCACTCGCGCGCTGCTTCGTCCAGCAAGTCTTCGAGGTAGTCGAACGCGCCGTTGCGCGAGCTCAACTTCGTCCCGTCGGCTCCAAGCACGAGCCCAAACGACGCGTGCGTGAGCGTCACGTGTCGACCCTCCTGCTGCGCTTCATTGTCTCCGTTGGACGTCCAGCCTGCGAGCTTGGCTGCTGCAAACAGGTGCTGGAAGTGCCGCTCTTGGCTCGCGTCCGTGATGTACACGAGCTCGTCGTAGCGCGTGTCGTCGACGCCAGGGAGCCCAAAGATTCTGCTAAACAAACACGCGAGGTCGATCGTTGCGTACAAAAAGCCGCCGTCTTGTTTCTGGACGAGCATCGGCGGTTTGTCCGGCCCGTCGACAAAGATACAGAGCGCACCACGCGATGGAACGACCAAGCCACGCGCTTGTAGGTTGGAAAGCGTCGATGTGATGAGCGACAAGTACGTCGACTCACCGCGTTCGCTCACGTTCACGTTCAAGCGCTCAAAGATCGCAGCGTACGCGTCGCGACTCACTTGGCACGCGCGTTCCCACGTCGCCAGTACGCGCGGCTCGATCGTTTTGGTAGAGTCGGCGTCACTGCTGCTGCTGCTATTACTGCTAGTCGAAGTATCGACGCCAATGTGTTGCAGTTGGATCACGACGTCGTTTACACGGGCTTTGAACGCCGCGTCGTGCATCGCGCGCCGCTTCCCAGCTTCGTAGTGCTGCCCGAGCTGTGCGTCCGTGAGCGTCTCGAGCGGCACGCACTGCTCCATGAGCTCGACGAGCAGCGTCGCGAGCGCAGCACCAACGTCGCCGGTGTGGCTCACGCGTGTGACGTGGTGGCCACGAAATTCGAGCAGATTGCAGATCGTGTCGCCGATTACGCTCGAGCGCAAGTGGCCGACGTGGAGCTTCTTGCCTAAGTTCGGTGCGGCAAAGTCGACGAGAATGCGCCGTGCATCGGGTGCCGACAGCGCTGGTGTTGGCTGCACGCCAGTCGTTGCCATGTGCACGACGTGCTGTGCGACCCACGCGTCGTCGAGCACGAGGTTCACAAAGCCATTCGTCGACACGAACGCATCGCGCACGAGCTGTGGCTGTGGCAGAAGCGCGGACGCAGCAGAAGTAGTGCTATTGCTGCCGGTCGTTGTGTACAGCTGATCGACGAGGTCCTGTGCAAACTTGACCGGCGGCTCGCGCAAGCGGTTCCCGAGCATGAGCGGTAGACTCGTCTGGTAGTCGGCATTCGGCTGTGCTGAGCGCCGTACACCCAAGTGCGTGGGTAGCTTGAGCTTGAGCTGCTGCTGGCCTGCAGCGCTGAGGTCGATCGCAGGTCGCGCACGCGAGAGTGCGCCACGCAGTGCGTGTTCGAGCTGCCCTGCACATGACAGAGCTCGTCGTCCACCGTTGCCGCTCATAGCTGTTTGTGATGCTTATCAAGGTTTGTAACAATATAGCATTTCTGTAGCAAATAGTTTGTGCTCAATTATAGTCGATCGGGCTGTTACAATTTTATTCAATTTGGCATACCGGTATTGGCTACATGCAGCAAGGATACTGTATGTGTGGCAAAGAGCGCTTGATTTTTGTTCTTACAGTAGGTTTGTGTACAGTAACAAGATGCAGTATTGATATCAGAGAGTTGGTTTGAAGCAAATTAATTTGAATCACCAACCGAGCGGAGGAGCCACAACATTTGCCAAATAAATGAATTGTCTTTTTGAACAGTGGAATATGTTGCATATTGCTGATGCTTCAGGCAATACATCCTGTATTTTCGATATAATGAGGACCACGTCATTTTACTGCTCTATTTTATACAACATATCGACCTGTGCAAAGTATTTCGTTATTGTTGTTGACACGTCAAATTTGATTTTGCCTACAAGTTCAAGCATCATTGGATATCTTAATGATCATACGAGTATGCACTGGTATTGGTGAATGACTCAGATGCTGAAATGACGACTCAGATAACAAATCAGATATAGACGTGATGTTTGCAGCTTAAACAAGTATATTGATATTAGCTGCAACATTTACCTGCATATGAAACGGTCACTCGAATTAGTGCTCCGTGGAGATAACATCACAAAGGATTATCACTGTATTTCCGAGATAGTGAGGACCAACTAAACCCTCGTTATCGGTTGCTATTTGCTGCAAAATATCGTGAATGTGTATTACATCGCCCAAACAAACTTGTTGCACGAACGACGACTCCCACTCACCGTTAATTGTGACGCAGTGTGGTCCATAAAAGACACCCAGTGCAGTAACGAAGTGTACACAGTTTACGCGCAATGCAGAACGCCACACTGGGCATTGACGAACGCGTATTGTTTGCACTTTGTATGCAAGCTGTCGGAAGATACCTCTGTCACCCGGGGCGTAGATAAATTTGGCCGAGGTTGCAGAAGGCGATATATTATAGTACTATTAAGTTGTCTTAAACAAAGCAGCTTTGTTGAAGACAGTTGCGTGGGCATATGGTAATTGTCGAGTTATAGCTTTACTAAGCAGTCTACCGAAATCAACGACGATAGTGCATCGTTATTCAAAATACCTTAGCAAATATCGCTCGTTATTCTATAAAACTACAAAGTGTTTTATAAACAATTGAATGCGAAACAATCGCAAATATGATGTGTGTACCACAAATCATTTTACGTAATATATGCGTTTGAAGGTACGACATCATTATCGAGTGTTGCATTTAATACATATAGAACAATTTAGACAAATTTCTACTGCATTTGGCGCATGGTGTTTACACCACTTGCATAAAACATATGTTGCATGCTACACATGGTCTGTTTTTTATCGACATATGATCGCGACTGTAGCAAATATCACACATTCGATCATGTGGCTAGATTAGACCATGTTTACGAGGATATATGTTTTGCGCAAATATGTATGTTCTGCTTGCAATTGCCGTACCTCCAAACAGACAGCACACATTGAACTATTGCTGGATACGTAACTAGTGACAAAAATCGACATAACATGCCCAAAGTTTCGTTGAAGCAACACCATCTGGTGTAATTTGAAAATATCTCGTATAAAGGGACGCGATAGACCGGGCAAAATATAGTAGTAACTCGTTTAATTAGTGATCGAGTTAAGAAACAAAATCGATTCACGTACATGAACTCTTACCAATGCCAACCAGCGGATGATATTAACAGTGGTCGGGGGCAACGAGGACGCTTTTTGGTGTAACTATGTGTTGATTTATCCAATCAAGCTCAAATGTAAAAGAAGGCTTCGTATTGATGGTGTATTGGATGAGTAGAGTATGAGTGAAGCACGCTAGAAGTAGAGCTCGCGAATGTTAAACTTCAATTTTCCATTTTCCTTTGACTCGTTTGAACCAATCACAGCGATCCTTTTTGACTGCACAATCGCGTTTCCTGTCATCATAAATATGTTTTAGAATCACAATCATCCGTAGTGGATGGAAGAGACGTCTAATCACAAATGTGGATTCAGCCGATGACATAGTCGACAAATCTGTTTACACATTCATGTGTGCATAAAAATACTCTGTAAGGACGCATAGTTCTCGTGATGTGATACCGTGCATTGACATTTACTAACACCATTGACGTGATACTTTGCATGTAACTGCATTCAACTCACACACCACTTTTGCACCAACTCGTAGGTGGTGTCCTGCACTAGCAGCGATACTTCTGACGTGTTGTAGGTCTATGTTAACCACATCAGTTACTTCCAGAGATGCCGTTTGCCTTGCTGCGTTGTGTACACGCATCACCACAAATAACCTTTGTCCATCGATATTCTTCATAACTACACTTTTGTCGTGTCGCACATGATTACTATTTTGCAAAATTTTGGAATATGGATGCAAAAATGCCTGAGATCAAATTATGCCTTGTTAGGAGTCGCTATCTTGCATGAAAAGGAAACACGTTTGTGTTGATTTCGAATAAACCACTCAATAGTTTTCACTGATTGACCCTTACAATCATTCACCAGATCATTACGAATCGATTGATGTACTTTAATCATAGCTTCATAAAAGCGCCGTCGTTGCCCCCAACTACTGTAAGTATAGCATTGGTATGCCTGTGATAAGATACACAAACACATTGTTGAGGTTTCGTCCGATTTGGCGAGGCAAAATTCTATCAAAATGTAAACGTGATGCGATGCGTATTACTGATAACTATACTAATACTACTGTAAACAATAGGCCATATAGAATACAGTGACGAGATTTGACGTCTACACCTCTCGGCCAAAAAATATAGCTAAAAACGTGCTCGTAAAAATGTCTTTAGGTTTATTGCCATGCCAAAAATGTGCACTAAGCGAATCAAAAATACCTCACGGGCGATAATCGTAGAAATTTCAAGTGTAGCAAGAATAAACTTACATTCGGTAAAACCGTACATAACATATCGGCTTAGGGCTCCATGTGTTTACAGTTTAGCCTATGAAACGAAATCATGCATGGTAGTATAGGATATGTGGGTTCGGACAGTGCGATTATACAAAGCAATATATATGATTAGTGGTCTCTCGTGCGTATGGTTCCTAAAGGGTGTGCACACTAGTTATGTAACCGGGTGAACCCAAGTTACGCAGCACAGACGTAGAGGATGCGAAGAGTGTGTATTTAGGAAGTATAGTCCAATAGTATATTGAATGATTGGGTTGGGTGTTTGCGCGCGTCTAGCGCAAACGGCTAACTTCGTAGATGTAGTATGTTAATAATAACGCTAAATCTATTCTAAATGAGTGGTTCTGCAAACTTCTGACTTGATGGCTGTAAATGTCTAAATGAGTGGTTCTGCAAACTTCTGACTTGATGGCTGTAAATGTCTAAATGTCTAATTGGTCTAAATGTCTAACTGAATTGAATATATGACCAATTGTAAAGCAGCTTGACAAGGCTGACTTCAGATGAGTTGTGAGAATATATTTCCGCAGCACTGAGTTATTAAGTATATACAGCGCGTGTAACCCCGTTACAGATCTGTAATCATTCAATACATTCGGACTTTTGCTTCCAACTACACAGTCTTCGCTTCCTCTCATGTGTGCTGCGTAACTCGGGAACGCCGGATTACAACACTTGTCTAGTAATTTGCACTGCTGCTGTTGTTCGTTTAGGCACGCGGTTGCTCTTTGTTCACAACTCATTTAATATAGTTTGCAAGTGCCCAAATGCTCGCAAATGCATGTGAAGCACGAGAAGTAAATTGCGCGGTTTTGGAAAAATATATTGCGCGGTTTTGCGGCATGCGTTGCGTTTGCGCAAGCCACACATATATTTTGTTTCGACAACCTTGTGTCAAATCAAATTTAGTTCATACGTAACAGATGTATTGCTCTCAAAAGGTGTCATGGCACGCATTTTTCACGACCATCTTGTATTTTTGACGTGTCTTGATATGTACGACAAAGCACGGAAATACAA
Organism: Globisporangium camurandrum; assembly: GCA_023337595.1. NCBI lineage: Eukaryota > Oomycota > Peronosporomycetes > Pythiales > Pythiaceae > Globisporangium > Globisporangium camurandrum. Next base: position 37,261 of record JAADXH010000024.1, read on the forward strand.
GGGGATAGGATTGATTGTGCTAATTTCAATGAAAGGTTAATTGAAGCGTATGGACGTTTGTTTTGCCGAGTTTGTGATTGGCTCGTTCTAAAATCCACCTAGCCGATACTTAATACTGTAGTACAAAATACGGAGGATGTATATCCACTTTGACGATCCAGTCTACAATGATGCAGTACTGAGAAAAAGGTCGCAGTGACAAACACAAGGGAGTGATACGCATATCGACAGAAGCATTCACTTACGTGAACGTCATTGGCTATCGCCCAGGGTCGGCTTCCACATACTTTATCTAGCATTAATTCTGTAGTTCTGCTGCGACTCGAGCCAACGCAAGTCGCACAGCACATGTGTTGTACTGTACTATTTTTGTAAGTAGTTGACTCCTTGTGCGATAGCCAATCAAGCAACTTTGTTTGAGTTCCTGTGCCTGTGCAATGTGATCAATGTGGCAGTTGAACCTCTTCGTCATGATCACAGGGCGAACAGGCGTACAATGCGGACACAAATACATAAGCTCGCTCGCTCGCAGCATAAACAGCAAAGATGCTACCTGTCTTGCCGCAACGACGGCGCCATGCCGATGCGGTACGCAAATGACGTCTGCGCAGAGACGCATTCAGCTACAACATGAAGCGCGAAGTGTGCATCGCCGCGCACGTCGCCGCTCCCTCCTGGTCGCTCGCGTCGACAAAAATGCTCGAAGATCGGTCTCTCACACCGTACGGTGCGCGCGATCCAGCTCGGCCACACGTCCGCAGTGCCATCAGCTGACGCTCGTGGTCAGCGACCTATGACCACACGATCGCCAGGGACGCGACGAAGGGTGAGAGAGCTTTCCCAGATGACCACATCGCGGATCCGTGCCGACAGCGATCGCATACCCGCATTCGTGCAACCCGCCAACAAGCACGGGCCATAGGCCGCTTGCAGCCTTTTTGCCATTCGGTATTTTGCGCTGCTCACGATCACCACACACGACGGCATCAGCATGGACAACGAGCTTTTGATCGAGGTGTTTCGCCTCCAGCACGTCAACCCCAGCACCCGCCAAGATGATCAGACGTGCCAGCGTTTGGTGCAGCTTTTCTGTGAGTTTGTGCGTCCGCTCAAGTCGCACCAGACTGACAACTTTACGTTCTCACGAGTCGATCCGCTTGTGCACGACCGTAACGTCCCGCTGCACGTCTTTGCGCATGAAGAGCTCACGGAGCTGCACCGCGCGTGTGCCGTGCTGACTCGTGCGAGCGATGCTGCGCACGCGCGTGGCGACATGTGGGTCGATCGGTGGATGCCAGCGTACGGTTGCGCACTGCAGATGGAAATGACGAGCATTACGAACATTCTGCTGCGGCTCGTGTTTCCAGATGAGTGGAAACACACAGTGTACTTTCCGGTGTCTGGTCCGTGCGTCCACAGTGCTGTGGCACGGTCGGTCAGTGAAGCACACTGTGGTAGCGTGACCCTTGCAGACAAGTCGTTGCTCATGGAAGCGTTCGAGCAGCTATTGGCGAAAGCGCAGTCGACACCCACAAACGAGCGGAGCGCTGCGACCGGTCAACTCGGGCATCAGAAAACGCCGCAATTTGTTGCCGCTGTATTTGCGCGCGCACGCCAGTCGCTCGGCGCAGCAGTAAGCTCCGACGCAGGGACCGTGCGCGGCGGGACGACCGACGTCGGTCTCCACACTGGCGGCAGCTACCGCAGCACGTGCTGGCCAGTCGTGCACGCTGTGATCCAGCAGGCGCTGCCAGGTTGCGGCATTGTGTTTGACAAAGCGATGATGCTCTTTCAGCTCGACCTGACAAGGTGCAAAGCGGCCGAAGTCGCGAGCAAGCAGCACGCGCAGTCGCCAGACATGCTCCTGCAAACGGAGATCGCGTTTGGGATGCTGCAGACTGTCGTGGTGCAAGTCGTGCAGCTCGTGCAGCGAGGCTACAAAGCCGGCGACGTCGAAGCGCAGTGCCATGCGATTCGAGACACGATCGTCGCGGCGGATGTGCGCGCAACTGCGCTGGCTGCAGCACAGTGGACGCTTCCAGATGGCGAGCACTTGATTGCAGCACTCGCGTCGCTAGCGTACCCACACGTCGCGCAGCTTGGGTACGAGGATAACTCCCAACACGCGGCGCAAAGCTACAACGTTGTTGCGTTCGCCCACGAACAGATTGGGTCCGTGGACTTTGTGGATCCGACGAGCTGCTCGCTCGAAGCGTTTGCTGCATGGGTGCGCTTCTCCGCGACTGCACGCACGAACAAGCCAGTCAGGCTGCTCGTGATGCGGTCGATCGAAACGTTTCTGTTCCGTCAGGCGGCAACGCTGCAGACAAACCGAGTCGAGCAAGGCTCCAGCACATCGACCACAGATGTACGCGACATTGTCGTCGAGTACGAGAAGCGTGCGCGTGAGTGGGCATGCGAACCGCTGAGCGACACGTTGTTTGACGTCGAGCAGCGCAGCCTTGAACTGATCATCAAGTGGCTCGGGTTCTGTCTCGTGCACCACGCGTTCGTACCATCGTGTGTGTTGCTGTCTGAGTACGGGATTGCGTTGTAGTGGCGCGACTTGAGCGCTGCGGTGCTCAAGCACGAAGCCGCGCTTGCCGCGTTGCAGTGCGTTGCAACGTACATTCGCTCGTGGAACGCGAGCCGCAGCGAGGCGTTGTTTGATTTGCAGGATTCGCAGCCGACGATCGCGTTTGCGAGAGCGTTTGCGCAAAGCTCGCAGCAGCACACGGATCTGTACGATGACACAGACGGACGCGTCGAGCAACGCGTCAAGAGTGCGTGGCGCACGATCGAGAGCAAGAAAGCGACTGCGTCGCGTCTCCGCGCGGAGATCCAAACGATCGAGCAGGCGCTCGTGGATCTCCATGACGAGCTTCGCTTGCACGAAGTTACTCTCGCAGCAGCGAACCAACTCGTCGAGTATCGTTGGCGCCAGTCGTCCAGCCCAGAGACACAACGATGCCGCACCGAGATCAAAACGAACCAGTTGACACTCAGCTCCCGGCAAAGCGAGCTGAGTCACGCGCTCACGATGCCGGACTACGTCGTGAGTCCACTACCAGTGGACAACGTGCTGGCACTCGAGGTGCTGTTCTTTCTGAACATGCCGAGCGACATTGCGCTTCTTGGCGACATGTGCGCTGTTGCCCAGCGAGCGCTGGCGTCCTCCGATCAGTCGACCACGCAGACGCTGACAGTGCCACTTCCTGCACTGACATGGCCACGTCACTTTGCGTCCAACAGCTCTGGAGCGCAGCAGTCCGCCGTTTCATTTACAGCGTGTCCACCAGCATTCAGGCTGCCGCGATCACACGGACCGACGTCGATCGATCACATCGATACGATGGAGCAGTACGCGCAGCGCTGTGTGTGATACCCACCGGAGGGGACGGACCAGCTATTTTGGACCGATGCAGCTGGCACGACGCTGAATCCACACGCGATCACGCGCGACATGGTGAGCGCCCGCTTTGTGCATCACCTGCCGAGCGAGTTCGAGTCGTTGCAGTGGGCGATCGCGACGCCAGGCGGTGCGACGCGCGGGAACGTCGTGTACGCCAAGCGCCTCGAGCCGTACCCCGACGCATTTGACTGCGACTCGTTCGTCGCGTTTGGGCAACTGCGGGCGTTCCCGCTGTTGCAACTCCGGAAGCTCTGCTGTGCGCTTCAGCACGACAGTCTGCCGTGGTCACACGCGTGTGTGGCAGCAGTTGTGCGGCAGGCGATGTACCAGGTCGGCGAGCTCACGGACGACGGCGTGCCGCGACTGCTGTGGAAGACAGATATCGAAAGCGACGATGGACGCGCGGTCTTGTGCGATGCACTGCGTGGCGTTGCGGCTGCACTGGATCAAGCGCCGCGACGCGTCGACGACGTCCCGTTGCTGCTCGAGCTCGCTGCGTTCGTGTCGCAGTCGCCTGGTGCTGCGCGCGGCGTCGCGAACGCGTTTGTGCACATGTGCGAGCGCTGGGCCAGCAACGAGCACGAGCAGCTGCAAAGCTGCCGCGGCGCGTCGGTGGCAGCGCGGACGGATTTCCGCGCGAAAGCGTGCTTGCGCCACGGCTACGCGCTACTGCGGTATGCGCTCGGCACGCTCGATGGCGACGACTTGCGTAACCTCGGGAAGCTGCTGTTCCAGTTTCGCTACAGCATGCTGTTTGCAGGTGACAGCTCGTTGTGGCCGCGTCTGCAGCGTCTCGACGTGCTTGTTGTAGACATCATGGCGCACCGGATCAGTGAGCTCGTGCGCTTCATCGATACCAGTGACACGAGCGCGCAGCTGACGGCGTGGCTCCAAGTCGTGAACGAGCGCGCACCGCCCGATCTCGAGTGGACGCGCTTGGACGCACAGGCGCACAGCCACACGTCGATCGCGTACACTGCGTTTGATCGTGCGAGCGACACGCACTTTGCTATGAACGTCTTCACTGGTAGCGTGCTGACCGACGGCACTGCGCCAGGCGGCTTGTCGGACGTGATCCGTGTGCACGAGTGGTTTTGCGCCTTGTTTGGCGACCAGGACTTTGAAGTCGCGTGCAGCAAAGGCGTGTACTCCACGACGCAGGCCGTGCACGGGTACTATTTGGAATTCTGTATCGCAAACGAGGAGTTGCACATCCGCAAGCTCGTGCTCGACGACCGCAAGCGCACGACCAAGACGCTCGAGCTGTGTTCGTCACACTGGCTGCGCACGCTCACCGCCGCGCTACCCGCGTGGGTGACTGCGCTGCACACGCTGTGGCACTGGGTCGAAGCCGACTGCGTGCTTGCGAGTCCGCATGCGCGCAGCAACAACGTCGCGTTTGTCGCGCGCGTCGATCCGACCGACGGCAGCACGCTGCAGTGTTTCCACGTCCGAGCGACTGACACGGGTGCGCCGCACGAGACGATCATGCAGCAACTGAACAAATACGACGTGGTCGTCGCGAACGACGTCGGGCTCACGCGCGTGCTGCAAAAGTTTGAACGCGCCGAATTCATCTGCACGCTGCGCACGCCGAGCGGCCAGCTCAAGCTCACGCTACCGCGCTACTGCTTGACGTTTGTGCTCGCGTCCCACGAGACGACACAATTGATGTCACAAGAGTACGAAGGCTACGCACTCGACACGTCACAGCAGTTTGAAGACGCATTCCCGACGTTCGCACGCTACGTGGTGCTCCGTTTGCAGCAGCCAGCATCGGCGCTCTCGAAGCCGGTCGTGCGCCTCCTCGCGCCAGTTGGACGCGTTGTGCGCGACGCACTCGGTTGGGTCGACGTCGACGTGCCGTCGGACGCAGCTGCAAGCTTGACCGTCGCAGTGTTTGATGTGCACCGGCGCTTCCGCATGCTGACTGCCGAGTCGATTGCTGCACGACTGCACCTCGCTGCGTTGCTGGCCGCAACCGGGACGCTGCTCCCGAGCCGCTTTCTCCACATGACTGGCGCTGAAGCAGCGCTGCAGTGCCTGCGCGGCTGTTACGTCAGCCACGCGCTGTCGGCACGCGAGCACGAGTCGCTCGAGAGTGTGCAGGCGCTGGGTCACCGCGAGCCGGCGCTCCAGCTCTTGGCCAGCGCGCTCGTGCGCAAGTCGACTCGCTGCGCGTTCTTCGCAACGGCGAACGACACGAACGACGATGATGCAAGCAATGGGATGCTGAGCATGGACGACGCAAACGCGCTCGACGCGTACTGCGCCATGTGCGTCGAGCAGCCAGCGCGCAATGCGCTGCGTGTCCGTCTCGACGCTCGCGAAGAGCGCATCGTACTGGGCACAGTGCTGCAGTGGGAGCTGCATGCCGAGCACTCGCTTGCAGGGTCGCAGCTGGTCGACCTCAATGCGTCGCCAGTTCTCTGCACGTTTGTGCACGACGTCGAGGAGCGACTGCAGCAGTGTCTCGCGTCACGACCAGCGCACAGCGCAACACCACCGCCGTTTCCACTGCAGCAGCGCGAAAGCGACATCATGGCGAACGAGATGTGCAACGAGCTGCTCGAGAGCTGGTGCGCGCACCACGAGAACGCGAACGACAGTCTTGACGACACTGCATCGACGCTTCTCCCGACGTTTGAGACGCTGCTGAACGACGTACGCAGTGCGCGGGATTTGCTCCAGAAGCACCTCTTCTCGAGTCTCGACCGTGCGCGCGCAGCCAGCGTGAGCAGTCGCTTGCTTGCGCTCGTGAACTACGCGCCGACACCGACGATCGCAGACGTGCTCCGCAGCTCGTTGGACGCCGATGTGTTGCTGCAGCTCGCACCCCACCTGTCGCACTTCGCGCGCGCATCGTTCCGAACGGACGCACTGCAGTTCATGGAGCTGTGCGTGCTCGAAGACAAGCTCGAGCGACTCATGTGTGCCGCACAGCAGTCGCCGGCCGCTTCGAGCACGTACTTTGTCGACGAGTTGCGCAGCGTGCGGCGATGGGAGAGCAGCGCGCATCCGTACTGGCTCGCGTTCGAGGTCGATGGGCGATTGCAGATCCGCCACGAGCAGTTTGTCGTCGCGCAGCACCTGATCGATAACACTGACGCCGTGTGCCAGATGAACATGGGTCGCGGCAAGACGCGCGTCATTCTTCCGATGCTGTTCCTCTACTTTAGTCACCGGCACTGTGGCGACCGTATCGTTCGTGCACACTTCCTCACGCCGCTGCTGAGCGAAACGCGGCAGTTTATGCACCAGCACTTGTCTGCCAGCAGCATCTTGCGGTTGCACTTTGTCGAGTTGCCGTTCGCCCGCAACGTCGACGTGTGCGCGAACCACGTGGGCGCGATGCTCGAGATGATCGAAGAGGCACGCGAGGGCGGCAAGTTCTTGCTCGTCGCGCCAGAGCACCGAATGTCGCTCGAGCTCAAGCGCTTGGAGCTCCAAGCTACGAACTCCACGGCTACTGCGATTGTTGCGGACGGTGACGAGAGTGCGGACGATGGCGACAGAGCGGCGTTGATGCAGCTCGACCGACTGCTCGATCCCACGATGTACATTGACGTGCTGGATGAAAGCGACGCCGTCTTGAGCCACAAATATCACCTCGTGTATGCGGTTGGGACCCCAGCGCAGCTCTACGCAGGCGAAGATCGCTGGTGCGCTGCAGAAACGTTATTGCGCCTCCTGGACGACCCGCATGCAAAGCGCGTAAGTGCGATCCTCGCACAACCGCTCGTGGCATTCCGCAGTCCCGAGGTCGCAGGTCGCTTGGGCAGCTTCAGCGCGTTGCGTCTGAACGCGTCGGTCGAGCGCTTGGAGCGCGTGCGCATGGAGCTTCGACGCGCGCTAGTGCTCGACATGATGGAGAGTTCGTCGTTTGCGCTGCAATGGCTCCACGCGCTAAGTTCGCGCAGCGAGCAAGTGCGCGAGCAGCTCGTACGGGCGATCACCGACCCAGCAGTGAGCCTCGATGATGCACTCGCAGGCATGGACGCTGGCGCAATGACGCGGTTTCGCGATCAGTTGCTTGTGCTGCGCGGCTTGCTCGCGTTTGGGATCTTGGAGCATTGCCTCGAGAAGCGTCATCGCGTCGAGTACGGGCTCCCGGATGCAGGCACGCGTCCAAAGCGACTTGCGATTCCGTTCCGCGCCGCCGGCATTCCGTCTGAGCGCTCCGAGTTTAGCCATCCGGAGGTCGCGATCACGCTCACGTTGCTCGCGTACTACCACGCGGGTCTTTGCGAACGCAAGATGGCAGAAGCGCTTGCGCAGCTGCTGCAGCTCGGACCATCGGAGCGAAATCGGATGTACAGGTGCTGGTACGCGAGTGTCGAGACTGGACTGCGCACAGATGAGCGGGAGCTGCTGCCAAGCGACTCGGCGCAGCTAAGTCCACGGGACGCGCACCAGTTCTCGCTGCTGTTCAGGACGTTCCGGTTTGCAACTGAGCCGATTGGTTTCTTTGTGCGTACGTGCGTGTTTCCGCGCGACATGACGCTGTACCCGAGTCGACTCTCGCGCAGTGCGTGGAACCTCGCGGCCGGCAGCTGGACGATCGGGTTTAGCGGCACGAACGACAACCACCGCTTGATGCCACTGTCGGTGCAACAGCTCGAGCCAAACGAGCCGTCGCTGCGCGGCACGAACGGCAAGATGATCGACCGGATCCTCACGGTCTATCAAGGCTACGCGATCCTCGAGACGAGCGACCCACAGGCGATTCCGTGGCAAAAGTTGCTGCAGTCGGCGATGGCGAAGCGCGTCGACGCACTCATTGACACGGGTGCGCTGCTTGCCGGTGTGCTCCCGCACAATGCGGCGCTGTACCTACTGTCGCTCGACACGTTTACGGTCTTTGCGGGCGTGACGTACTACGACACGCGCCAAGCGTTCGACTGCTGGGTTGTGCTTGATCGTATCGATAGCGTCGTGACGCCGCTGCAAGACGCGACGATCCGTGAGAGCGGCACGTTTGTGCTGTTTGACGACGCGCGCTCGCGTGGCTCGGACCTGAAGCTCAAGGCGACTGCGGTTGCGATGTTGACGCTCGGGCCGAAGCTCACGAAAGACAAGTTGATGCAAGGCGCCGGTCGCATGCGGCAGCTCGGGTGCGACCAGAAACTCTGGCTCGCGAGTCTCGACGAAGTCGCACAGAGCATCTTGCACGTGTGTAAGAAAGCGAGCGTCGAGTGTATTGACGTTGTCGACATTCTCGACTGGATCTTGTGCACGACCAAGTCCGAGGCCGTGCATGGCCTGGTTGAGTGGGCGGCAAGCGGACTACATTTTTGCAAGACACAAGCTGATGCGGACGCGGAGCTCGTGCCGGAAGACTGGACGTTGCAGGCGCTGTACAGTCGCGCGCACGAGCCGGCGTTCATCAGCGACATTGTGCGTGCGAAGGCGCAGACGCTGTTTGGACGCGCTGTCACGGACGACGAGAGCGCGGCGCTCGACACGCTCGTGCACAATATCTGCGGTCGCGGCGCAACGTACGGCTGCGACGACGAGGTGCTCGTGACAGCGCTCAGCGAAGAGTGTGAGCGCGAGCTGCACGTTGAGCTGTGTGAAGAAAACGTCCGCGAAGTCGAGCATCGTCGTGTTGAGCCGGCGCGCGAGCGCGAGTGGGAGTATGCGCGCCTGCTGACGGCGACCAGTGTGAGCGACGTTGCGCGTATTGTGACGACACAAGCGCTGGGCGAGTTCGTCAACGCGAGGATTGCGCCGCGCGCAATGAAACACATCGAGTGGGGAACGGCACAGCTGTATGGCACGAGCAACTTCTTTTTGACTGTCGTCGTGCCGTCGACCGAGATGCTGAACGGCGTTGCGCGCACAGTGGACGCCGTCGTACTGTTTCCAGACGGGAGTGCGCTGCTGCTGTCCGAGTACGAAGCGGACAAAGTGCTGCAGTTGCTGTGGACGAATCCGCCTCAACGCGTCGAGTTTACGCTGTTGCACCTGCCGTTCGCAGTCGCGATGCGCGAGCTGCACGGCAACGACGCGCTCATCAGGCATGTGCCGTGAACGCTAGGGACGACGCGCTCCGATGCGCTGCTGTCGTCGGTGCTGGCGACGACGTGCCAGCTATTCAATGGCGAGACGGACTTTACGACGCATCAGGTCGAGTCGGTGCACGACGTCTTGCGGACACTGCTGACGCGCGTGCCTGTGCGCGAGCGAACGCTGCAGAAGTTTTGTACGCGTCGCGGACAGGTGCTCAAGTGGTCGCGCTCGCTGTTGCACGATCTCTGCCGCGCGATGGACCTCGAGTAGTTCGTGGCGCCGACGCGGCGCGAGCGGTCGTGAGGTCGATAGTGCTTGTGCCGTTCGTTCGCACCAGCTGCGCAGCTTACTTGTAAGTGTGCCTGCACTTGAATGAATGCCTCGTTGTTCTCGTTATCTGATTCTTTGTTGGTCAGTTGCTTGCCGTTTGCTGTTGTATTGGTTCATAGTCTGTGCGATGCCACTGCACGTTCGTTGGCGTGCTCTTGACCAAGTCGCTTGCAGTCGTGTTTCGACAGAGTGCATGATAAATGGATCGAGCAAATCGCCCTGAGAATCGCACGTTTGTTTACAAGCACGGTCACGTCATCGCAACAGTCGATTAATCGCACACAGTGGACGACTCCCGAATGTACAACGACGACTGGAGTTTCGTCCTTTAGCAACGAGTCAAGCGACGAACATCAATTGCAATAACCTGTCCAGCAGTTGACATATCCATCTCGCTTACAGTCATCCTTCCGTCTATATCACGTACACGCTACTATGTCGTCGCCGTCGTTGGCCGCATCGGTACAAACGCATCGCTTGCTACTTGACTATGATGCAGCATGTCTAAAATCGCTTCAAACGTCGGTCGCTCCTCGGGTTTGCTTGCCCAGCAGCGCGTCATGAGCGTCTTCAATAGCGGCGGACACGTCGGCGGGATCGTCGGCCGCAAATTGTTGTTCAGCACACCGAGCGCTGCTTGGATCTGACTCAGTCCTTCGTACGGACACTCGCGCGTCACGGTCTCCCACACGACGACGCCGTACGAGAACACGTCGGCTTTCTCAGTATACTTCTCGGCCGCCAACACTTCGGGTGCCATCCACTGCGTCGTGCCGCAGTTCCCTGTCATCGTCTGGAAGTGTGCTCGGACGCGCGCAAGCCCAAAGTCCGAGATCTTGATCGCATACGACAGATCAACGAGCAAATTCGGACTCTTGAGGTCGCGATGCAAGATCGGCGGCTGGAACGAATGGAGGTAGTTCATCCCCAGCGCCGTATCGCGCGCAATGCTATTTGTATGAGAGGATACACAACAATGTGAGCAAGTGATTGTTCATGCGATAGCCAGCTACAGTATCCACTAACCAGTTATCACTGTCGATAGCCACACACACTACACCACGCACCTCGTCTGTTTGCGATAGTCTATGTCTGTATCTTGCCGCAAGACGTTCCAAAGCGATCCACGTGGGAGGTACTCGATCACGAGGCACCGCGTCGGTGGTTCCAGACACGCGCCCATGAGCAAACAAATGTTTGGGTGTCTACAATTGCAAGCGCAGGAGGAAGGAGAGAAAGCGACGTCAGTAAAGCAGCTAATAAAGCCAGTTTGAGCCAGAGTGTCGACAACAACAACAACGCACCGCAAGATGCTCATGATCTGGACTTCGGTCTCAAACTCTTCGAGGATGTCGGTCGTAATGTACTGACACACGAGGATCTTGACTGCGACCGTCGTGCCGCGCCACGTCGCACGATGGACGGTCCCAAATGCTCCCTGTCCAATCAACTCCCCGACCGTGAGCTCCGAAAATGCAATGTGCAAACTGCTGTTGTCGGTCTTGCACTTCGCAGGCAACCGTTCGCGGCGACGGGGCGTCATGCCACCGCCGCCTCCTCCAGGCGGACGTAGCTGATTTGTGTAGCCGCCAGCGTTAGCGCCAGCAGCGCCACCGCCACCATCGTTGACGATACCGTCCGGCAGCTCCGTGCCGCCAAAGTGATCGAGTCGCGGTGGCGAGTGGATGCGATGTGGTTGCTGGGCAGCGATTGCGTTGCCACCAACAGCCAGCAGCTGCATCGGTTCGATGTCGTTGATTGGCGGCGCCGACGTCTTCACGTACATCGGCGAGTGCAAAAACAATGGAATGCGCGCTTTCCGTGCAACTTCGAGTTGCATCTGCGCCGGCTGTGCGACGCTCCGGACAAACTGCCGCTCGATCAGCGCCGTCTTGGGGTCGGTAGCAGATTTCATTGTGAGGAGTGCGTCCGTGTCGTCTATGTTGCCAATCGACTGCCGTCGCCGTCGCTTTGCTGTCGGCGAGTGTGGGCGTCCTGTTGCTGCTACTGCTACTGGATGCGGGGAAGGATACAACTCCAGATCGTCCAAGTCGCGCGCATCGATCGGAGGGACGCTGCTCTCTAGATCCAAGAATCCACTGTCGTCGTGCTCGTCGTGCTCGTGGTCGCAATCGTCGTCGTCCGTCGCCTCAAACGGGACGCTCTCGAGCGACGCGTCGGTCCCTGCAGTACTCGTGATGATCGCAGCAGCAGCAGCAGTCGTCGCCGCTTGGATGCCCGCAGCCGACGGCGACGGCGCCGTGCTGCTCCGTCGACGACTCGGGGACGCATACATCTCTAAATCGTCACTGTCGTCGCTGTCGAGCTCATCGAGATTCGCAAAGTTGATCCGGTGCTGCCCCCGCCCGGAGCCAGTCGATGGCGGCGGTTGAAACATGCGCTGATGGATTTGTGATGGCTGCTGTCGGCGGCGCAAGTCGACAGGCAACGCGTCTTGTGTCGTTGTCGGTAGCTGCTGATGCTGGTCGCTGTCGATCGCAGCGTCGCCTGCGCTGTCAGCGACGCTACTGCTGGTGCCCTGTGGTGCAGTCGCACTGTGTGTCCGGCGCCGCATTGGCTGCTTGTGGAGGTAGCCAGGGTAGTGCTGCGCTGCTGCTGCGACGGACGATGTACCGGTTGCGGTCGCCATGGCGCTTGCGCTACTGCCGCCACCACCGACGTGCTGTTGCTGCTGCTGCTGCCGGGTCGTGTGCTGCAAGACACCGAGGCCGGTCGGGTGAAGCGGATGCAGTGGCTGCTTCTGTGGGAGGTGGCTCTGCTGCTGCTTGGCGCGCACTTGCTTCGTCTGCTTGTGTTTGTGCTTGTGCAGCACGCCGACTGGCGACGACGGATGGAGAAACGGCACTGCGTCGTCGTCCATGTCGTCCGGTTCGACTGGCGATGACTTGTGGTCGAGGTGTAAATTGTCGTCGTCGTCGTCACTCCACGGGTGTGCGCGAATAAACTTGATGTACATGACGATCGCAAGCACGAGGAAGCAGAGCGACCCGGACAGCACAGGGTCCATTTTGTTGTGCGTCGATTTTGAGACGAGGGTGTCTGTGACAGCAGAAAGCGAGTGCAAGTGTGTTAGTGCACGAGTGGACGTTCACGTAATCGGGCGTTAACTGACGCTATGTGCGTGTGCCATAGTGCGTAATGTGCGCGAGCAGGATGCAGACGCGGGATTTCAGATCGCTGCGTTCTGGCACCAGCAGCAAAGATGACGCTAAAAACAGTCGACACCCACACGACGTACGCACGTGGATGTTGCGAGCGAGTAAGACGTGCACGCACACGCGCTAGTACGAGTACACGAGCGTGATGTACACGCACGGAGGCGATGCGACGAAGACGATCACACGGGATTTAGCGCTTCGAGCTCAATGTGCTATTTAGATCATTTATTTTATATTAATATAAAATCTATAAATCGACTAAAATGCCGAATACGGTTGATCATTTCAGTCGTCACTTCGACCATCATCGTCTGCTGTACCTGCATTGTTGCATTGCTGCTTTGCTACATTGCTGCGTCGCTGCGTCGCTCGAGCTGTGGAAGTACGCAAACAACGAAGCGCACGACCCTGTGTGTGTGTGTGCATATCTTCTGCACACGACTACAATCTCGACAGCGTTACGTCTCCTCTCTCACGCTCCTAGTCGACCGCACTGTCGTCACGCGCCGTGACTGCCTCAACAACCCGCACACTGCCGCTGCTGCAATTAGTTGCCTTCCGTAATTCCATCACTAGCCAACTTACACACACAAACGATGCCTGGGAGTCACCTTGGCGAGCGCACGAGCGACCTCTTTCGCTCACTCTCTGGTTCGCCGCGCCAACAGACACAGACACAAACACAGCAGCAGAATCGTCGCAAGTCGATCTGGAAGACCGACACGCGCGTCGCGAAGCTCCGAGGCAGCCACGCGGCGCCACATAGCACAGCAGGAGGCGCGATGGCGGCACACAGCAGCCACCATCGACCAAACCACCGCAGTAGGAGCCCGTTCCGCGAGACGAAGAAGAAGAAAGAGAACAGTCTGCTCGACGTGCTGTTCCCGAAACGAAAGAACGACAAAGCTGGCGCGCTGTCTGCACCCAGCAAGCCACTGCTGCTGCGTACACAGACCGCGCCGACCGCTGCGTCGATCGCACGGGGCGTCGAGATCCTCCACTCGATCTTCCCGAAATGGGACGCCGAGCCACTCCAGGCACTGCTCGAGTGCAACGAATACATCATGGAAGAAGCAATTGCTGCGATCTTGCGCATCGAAGCAGTCGACGAAACGGCGCGCAACGATACGAAAGCTGCTGCCGCCGCCGCAGCGACCGCAAGTGAAGCCGATCGCGTTATGCGATTCCCAGTGAAGCATCCGCTGCCAGACGACTTCTTGCGCGTCCGTTGTCGCTGCTTGCGCCGATGTCTCCTCGTATTTGTAGAGAGAGTCGTACTGACATGTGTGTGTCTGTATTGGCGGAATGGCGTGTAGCTCCCTGACGACGACAGCGAGTGCAGCGACAAGGACGACGGCGACAACGCCATCAAACGCAAAGCAGCGCGATTGAACGCAAGCGACGACGACGATGACGACGACGAGTGTGACGACGACGATGGCGTTGATCAAGAGCACAAGCGGCGCGTCGACGACATCGACGACATCGATACGCGGTCGGAACAGTCGAGTACGTTGGCAGAAGACGACGGGACGCTGTATGGCAAAGAGTTTACTGTCGACAGTGACGACGACAGCATTCGCGACAGTGATTCGCTGCCACTTCCACCGCTGCGGAGTGGCGCAGCGACTGCGAAGCTCGTCAAGGACTCGATGGACCAAAAGTTCATCCCCGAAGAGCTCCGAACCGACGTCAGCGCGTCGTCAGTTGCGTCAGTTGCGTCGTCTGCTGTTGGTCTAGCACCTCCGACTTATACACTCGCAGCAACAACGAACGGCCCTCCTTCCAGCATCTTTGCAACTGCGCACATTGACGTGATCAAGCGCTCGAAACTCAATTTGACCGAAGCCGAGAACCGGATTCGCCATCGCGAACCGCACTTGGTGTTTGAATTATTGTCGAAAGCGAGCGAGATCTACCGAAATGGCGTCATTTCGAGCCACGAACTCGATGCACTGCGTGCGATGATCGTCCAGCGCATCCAACCGTCCAAGATGGTTTGTTTTTGTTGTTGTTGTTGTGTGTAATAGACGAATAGACGACCACGACTGACGCTCTGTTGATCGTTTTACAGCTCATGGACACGACGCTGTCGATGGATGGAATCATCTCGGACCACGAGTGGCACCTGTTGATTTTGAAAGCGAAAGGCATTCGACAGGGCTTGTCGATCCGAGTGATCAACGAAGACTTTCGTGCCGTGCGGAGCAATAGCCACATGGTGCGTTGGATATACGGCAGTACAGACCAACACACGCCAATTGATTGATATGCTTTTGTATGCGACACGCAGGAGTACATGATCCGCGTTGTCGACGTTGAAAGCGGCGTCGTCTGGTTCACACGCAAGCGCTTTCGCGAGTTTTACAAACTCTACCGCAAAGTACGGCGTTCTATCTTCTCCATGGCTCTGGCTCTCTACTGCGCTGTTGCCTCACGCTCTGCCTCTCTTCACAGCTCGGTCGACTTTCAGGTCGCGTGAACGCCTGTGAGTTCCCAACACGTCGCAGTGGCCGCAACTCGGCGACGTCGCTCGCAAGCGACCGCGCGCCGATCCTCGAAACGTTTCTCCGCACGACTGCAGCGCTCGTGACGCCGTCGCCGCTTACGTTCCTCCACGGCGTTGCGCTCAAGCAGCTCCAGACGTTTTTGGACGTCCCACATCCAGGCTTGCTCGAACGCAATCGGACGCAAGCGATCCCACGCGAATTGCGTGTGTTTGTGTACCATACAGTGCTGGACGTGACGTCGCCAGAAGGCAAAGCATGTGCCAAGTTTATCGCAAAGATCAAAGCAAATGGCGTCGATGTTGGGAAGAGTTTGTTGGAAGAGATGGGCGACATCCTCGACAGCGTCCACGAGTACATGCTCGAGCACCGGTACGACGAAATGCAGACGCACGTCCAGCGCCTGCTCGTGTACTTTGGTTCGGCGACTGGCAGCGTTGGCAGTGCAACAAGCAACGCGTTGCCGACTGGACAGACGAGCATTGGCGGCCGTTCGAGTTCGTTTGTGAGCATCACAAGCGTCGATGACGTACTCAATAACAACGACAAGGTCCAGTCGCTCATCTCGGACGCAATTCGCCATGAGCTCGAAGAGCGCGTGTGCGTGCCGCTCATGCTCGATTTGACCATGTATTTGCGCCACAAGGTCGAGCACAAAGAGCGCCAGTTTCGCCAGCGTGTGTTGGAACTCCAAGGCAAACCGCAGAGCTACTTTGGGATCCCGATCGACAAGATCTCACTGAGTAGCTGGCGCAGTGTCGTCGACGTGATCAAAGAGATCGACGACGCGTTCTTGCCGCTCGACAAGATGCGCAAGCTCGTCGCAACGGCCCATGCGATCCACACGCTGTATCGCGCCGAGCGGCAGCGATACCGCGCAAGCCTCGCAGCACCGACGCCATCGACGCAGCGCCGGCACTCGCGTCGGCACTCGATCTCGTATGCTACAGTCGCGCCGCCGCCCGCGTCTGCGCCGTCGCGTGTGTTAACTGGTGCAGCTGCTGCTGGACACGACACGATCGCTGAGCAGCAGCGGCTGCGCGAACAGCGGGAAGAGCGCGAAGCATTAGTCCGTGAACGCGACAGCGACGACGCGCTTGCGGCCGCAGCAGCAGCCGAAGCTGAAGCGCGTGCCGAGCAAGAGGACGTGCTAAGCGGCGACGACTTTCTCCCGATCTTCATCTACGTGATCGTCCATAGCGACTTGCGCGCGCCGATCATGACGCAAGTGTTGCTGAATCGACTGTGTGACCCTGAGAAGCGCCGGAGCGAGTCGGGCTACTACCTCGCAACATTCGAAGCAGCACTGCATCACATTATGTCCCGCGACGTGTTTGACGCCGAACAGAGCTGAGCGCATGGAGGATTGCGGAGTGCGTATCGTCTATTGGCGGAGGTCGTTAACAGCCGTTTGCTGGTGACGCTTGCAAGCAGCAGATAGAGTCCTGTCGACAGCAGTTGCGAATCAAACGCTGGCACACACCTTGGCCCAATAATTGAAGTGCAGTTGCTGAGTGCTTTCGACAAGTCGCGTTGTGAATATGTGAGGTGACAACGAGCGTCGACAGCATCGTAGCTAGTTCGACCGTCCGTCCGTCCGTCCGTCCGTCCGTCCGTCCGTCCATCAATCCATGCAACGGCGTATGAATACTGATCGAAACAAATCGACCAAATAACGAATCAATTGAACTCACGATAAGACGCTCTCTCTCTCTCTCTCTCTCTCTCTCTCTTTCTCTTTGTCTTTCTTACTCTCACTCATGGTCTTAGCTGCATCGCTTTGCTCGGACAGGTCGCGGCGCATGTGCACGTGCGATCGTATACTGGAACGCGGCAAACCGGTGGCTCTGCGTGCGGAGCAGCGCGCCACACATGACCAAGAAGCACGCAGCAGCTGCAATAAAGAATGCGACGCTCGAGTCTGCGAGCGTCGCGGTGAGCACAGCAACGACGCCGTTTGTCGCGTAGTTCATTGCAAACACGTCGGCCGCGTTCTGCGCATAGACGCTGCGCACGTACGCGGCGATACCGGCATCGTGGAGCGTCGCAGGGTCGAACGACGGCGTCACGACGCCGTCTGCGTAGCAGTCGGGACATTCGCGGACGCTCGGCCAGAAGCCTTTCTTTGTGACTTTGTTGACTTTATTGTGCATGCGCCAGAGCCAGACGATGAGCGTCTGCGGGCCGTCACTATCGTGTGTCGCCATTGCAGCCATCGCAGTCGGCGGGTTCGCTGCAAGAAAGTGCTTGACGCAGTTCTCGCAGCCAAAAAAGTGCTGGATGAACGTCCGGATCGCAGCAGCGACCTCGCTCGGCGCGTGCGTCGGTAGTTGCGAGCCTTTGCGTAGTGGCGCGTCAACCCCGACGCTCATGCTATGGAACAGTGTCCAGAGCCCGCACGTGTACGTGTTGCAGTGCGTCGAGTCGTTGGTGCCACTGCTGCCATTGTCGTCGGTCGATGCTGTAAGCAAGTTCCGCGGGAACGTCGAGTGGCGCGACGTCGCTTTCCACTGCGCGAGCATCGCGAGCCACGCTGATTGGTCCCATCGACGCTGGCGCCGCGCAGCGACTCCGAGCTCGACAAACACAGCGCGATTCGTCTCGAGTGGGAACGACGCTGCGAGCGCATCGATCCACTGCAGCGCTGCGTCCAAGCGCTCGCCATCGAGCACGTCGACACCTATGAACAGAGCGTCCTCGAGCGCAAATACGAGCACAGCGCCAGCGTCGCGTAGTCGCGCGTACTTCATCACGAGCGAACGTTCGTCGGGTTTGTTGCTCGCATCGGCAACAGCAGCAGCTGGAGGCACTGCGACAACAGCAGCAATGTTCGTTGTTGCAACTCGGCCGCCTGGCATCGCAAGTTGATCTGCTGGCGTGAGTTCGTGATGCTTGGCGTCGGGTCCGTTTGTATGTGGTGCTGTTGTTGTGTCTAGCGTCGCTATCGCAGCAGTATCCACTGGAGCGACAGCAGCTTCTTTCGTTGCCTTAGTTGCTGCTGTCGCTAATGAGGCGGCAGCTTCAACTTCTGCTGCGACGCCAGTCGCCGTTGGCTTCTTGGCTTTGACAGCACGCTCGATGCGCGCGGCGATCGCATCCAATGCAATGCCGGACGGCATGTTGGCTTGCTGCAGCGACGCTTCGATCCACTGGATGATCGCGTGCACGTTCTTCGCGCCAGTGTAGCTCATTGATGTTACTGCCGTTGCTGGGACGTGGAAAAGCTTCATTGCAGGGTAGCCCACGATCTTCTCACGTGCGCACACGGCGTGGTTGCTCGTGCAGTCGATTGCGCCAACGTGCACGTGCGGAATGTCGGCGTAGAACGCTGCAATCGTCTCCCACTGTGGCGCAAAGTCGCGGCAGTAGGGGCACCACGGCGAGTAGAAGTCGATAATCCAGACTTCGCTCGTGCTCACAAGCAAGCGATCAAAGGTGCTCTTCGTGAGCGTCTCGACGTGCGGCGACTTGTCAAACAGTGGTGCGCTGTCACGAAAGCCACCCAGTGCAGAGCTGGCAAATGTGCTCAAAAGCGTAAGTGCGCATACGAATGCGCGTGCAAACGATGCGCGCTTGGGGCCTCGATGGAGTAGCGCCATGCGTCAATATGTGTATGTGCCGCTGAGAAGTGATGGATGTTGAAGCAAGGAAGTACTTGCTTGACGTCAAAGGTGGTTTGCTTGTTTGCTGGAATGTCTGCAATCGTGTCAAATGTGGTTTGCTTGTTCGCTGGTTCGTATGCGAGCGTGTGAATTGAGCAATGGCGAGAGCGCATCTGGTGCCTGCGCCAAACGCAAAGTTCGGTCGAGGTCATCGCACATGTACGTGGAAACGCTCTCGGCGCGACGCTCTGGCCACGAGTTCGAATTTGCGTGTCTTTTTACCTTGATAATTTGACTGACTCGAGTCCAAAACTCGTCAGTCAAATATGAAAGCATCACAGCATCGACGCGACCATCAAGACAAGTGTCAAACGAAAGCACCTGAGGATGCAGAACATCAAATGCAATAGGCACGATCTAGCACTCCTGCTACGTTGTGTTGCTCACACTTTGCGCCGGTCCTGGAACTGGCGTTGCAGCCCCAAGAGCTTCGCGTCCGACCATGGCGTCCCAATGTCCGCGTCTGGCTGCGGCAGCTTTGGGATCTCAAACCGCGTGCGTTTGCTCAGTGTGTCGTCACACGATGGTGTCGACCCATTGTAGCCTGGTGGTGAGCCTATGCTACTGGTGTTGTTGTTGCTGCTGCCTCCACCTCCCGTTGCAGTAGTCGGCAAACGCGAATCCGACGTACTCGTTCCAAGTGGCGCCTTCGTCTTTTTCGAAAGCTTGGCGACCGATGCCCAGTCTGGGAGCGATGCAAGGACACCGGCGTCGCTCGCCATCTGCCACTTCATGCGCAGTGCACTGAGCTCACTGTGCAGTCGCTTCGTCTCTTTCTGTGACGTCGCGCGCGTCCAATCGAGCTTCGTGCGCACATCGATAAACTTCTCGTCCATGAGCCGGAGCTGGTCTTCGAGGATCTTTGCGCCTTGTTCAAGCTCCTGGAGCTGCGCATCCTTGCTTGTGTGCTTCTTTGTGAGCACGGCAACTCGGTCGCGGGTTTCGCTAAGTTCGCGCTCGGCGCGCCGCTGGGCATCGACGGCTTTCGTCTTGGCAGCAGCTTCGTGTTTGAGGTGCACCATGAGCTTCTCAATGTGCTCGGACAGCGCCACGAGCTTCTCGTTCGACTCTTTCAGATTCGCGTCGGTCTTGAGTCGCAGCTCTTTCTCGACGCGCTCGCGGCTTGTGAGCTCGATCGATCGCTCTTTCAGCGCCTGGAAGTCGCTGAGACCTTGCGTCGCAGTCTGCAGCTCGCGCACAAGTGCGTCATGTTGATCTTGCAGCCGCTTGTTGCGGCTCCGACAGAGCCGGAGCTCCCGCTCGAGGCGACCGATGCTGCCGAGTCCATCGAGCGCAGAGAACGCGCTGACGTTCGCGAGATGCGTTGACATTGCTGGCTTGTCAGTCATAGTTGCTCCGCTCTCAGTGTCGTCGTCAACGTTCGAGCTTGCGTCGTCGACTCGATCGACGTCGTTCGTCGCGGCGTCCGTTGTATCCGCCACAGCAGCGCTTCGCTCGGACGCGTTGCCAGTGAGCAGCCACTCGTGCTCGAGCGCTTTCAAGCGCAGTCGCACCAACTCGTCGAGGCGCACGTGTTGGTACAGACTCTCGTCGACGTTGCTGCCTGCGACGCCACGCAGCAGCAGGAGCCGTACGCCACTCACTTCGCTCCGGAGCTCGAGCCATTGGCGCTTGACGCTCTCAAACTTCTCGGCAAGCGCAACGTGCTTCTCGCCCTGCTGCACGATCGCCTCGGACTTGGCAAAGATCTGTTGCTGCAGGTCACGCAACGAACTTGCAGCTGCTGCGCCAGGCTTTGCGCTGCCGCCACACGTGAGCGAGAGCAAACTCACTTCTTCTTCGAGTCGCCGGATTTGCTGGTGAAGTTGCGCGATCGTGTCGTCCTTCTCGGCGCCAAGCGATTGTTGCTCAGTCGACTCCTCATTGGTGGCGTCGCATTGAGTTGTCTGACAATCCACCGATTTGCTTGTACGTTCGGCTGCCTCGGCTGCGCGTACACGCTCGAGCTCAAGCTGCTGCTGTTTCTGTTGCGCTGCTGCCTCCAGCTCAGTCGCAAGGCGCTGGTTCTCACGCTCGAGGTCAGCAACTTGGGTCGTAAACTGCGTCTCGAGGTCCCAGCGCTTCTGCTCGGCGTCGCTCTTGTCGTACTGCGCACTCTCGTACGCAGCGTGTAGACTGTCATACTCAGTCGTGAGTTGCGAGAAGCGCTCGTTGCTCTCGTTGATCTGCGTTTGGAGCTCGACGACGAGCTGCTCGCTCGCTTGGCGCGTCGCGCGCTCGTTCTCAAGGTCTTCGAGGTCGCCCACGAGCTCAGTCGAGTACTGCTTGACGCTCTCTTCCAGCAGCGCAATTCGGTCTTCGAACGCACGTTTCTCGGCGTCGTAGCTCTCATCGACTTGTCGCTTGCTCGCTTCGAGCTGCTCGTACGCAGCGCGCCACTGCTCGTTCTCGTCGCGATATGCGTCGTTTGCCTGCAGCAGCTCGGCGCATCGCAGCTTCTCCTGCTCGATCGCAAGCTGCATCTGCGCCTTTTCATTTGCATGTTGTCGATACAGCGCGTCGTTCGCTGCTTGGAGCTGCTCGAGCTCGTGCTCGAGTGTCTGCACGCGCTCCTGCGTCATGTCGGTGTTGGGTCAAGTGGCTTATCTATTTGGTTGTGATAGGACTTGCGTCGTTTCAATTCGTATCGACGTTCATATGAACCTCTATTAAATGGACTATTGGAACGTCTTGACCATGACTACGTCGACGCTCTCCTTATCTATCTATCGCCCGCCATAAATCATTATTACGTTGTCAAAACTGCATTATCCTCTCAACACGCTGTGTCTCTATCGCTTCTATCAACGACAGCGGCGTCTTCCTCGTCGCCCAAGTGCATCGCAATCTCGTGCACAATCCTCGTGACCTGCAACCAACGCATCATCCATAGCCACATTGATTCGTATCAGCGATCAGACACGTCGCTACTGCATCCATCGCATACCAAAGCGTCGCACGCACCGTTGCAATGTGTTCGTCCAGGTGATGCGCGACAACAGCATCGCCCTCCTTCCCACTCATGCGCTTTTCCTCCAAATCACACAGCTTGGCTTGCAGCAGCGTCTGGAACGCGCGATAGTCCATCCCAGCATTTGCTCGCAGTACGACCTGACACTGGTCTCGAAACGCAGCGCCAACGAGCCCAATCGCCTGTAGATCCGCTAATTCGCGTTCGACTGCACGCAATTCATGCTGGAAGAAGCGCCAGACGTGCGCGATGCTAAAGCCGTTGAACCAGTTGTGGTTGATCGAGATCGTGTCGCACACGTTTTGTACTTGGTGGTACCAACCACTGGGGACGAAGAGCGCGTCGCCAGCGTCTTGGAGGACGCGTAGGACGTTTACGTCGCGCACGTGTGGGAACTGCGTGATATCGAATGCGTCGTCGTCACGGGCGGCTAAGATGTCAGGAATCACATAGCGTCCATAACGATCCTTGAGCTTCCACTCCTGTGTTGTTTTGGTATAGTTGTGGGTGGGTGGGTGTGTGAGAGATAGATAGATAGATAGAGAGAGAGAGAGAGAGATAGTAGAGCGCATGAAAACGACAAGACGCACGTCATCTGGATGGACAAAGAGCCACTCTTTGCAGCCTGTGATGTTCACGGACCAGCTGTAGGACCGAAACACGTCGTGGTGCATCGGCGTCCAGCTCCCCGCTGGTCCTGTCGTTTGTTCATAGCGATTGCAACAATCAGCGACACGAAGCAACAGTCAGGGACACTCTAATTAATATCGCCACGAGAAAGAGGGAGACGTACCAATATAAACAAAGCGGTAGTCGTCGCTGTGTTGCGCTTGCTGGTCCCACCACCTGCGTGTTCGTCGACCGCGCACGCGTCAGCGACACAACGCAGCGACCCGACGCACAGACGCATAATAGTTGCAGAAATGCGCATACGCACGTACCAGTTCAGCCAGTCGTCTTGGAAGAACACTGGCGTACTGTACGAGGCAGGATCGTTATGTCAGCAACAAGCAATTGCATGCGCTGTATACACGCTATGGCAGTCAGCGACGTGTGTCACAGCAGCCACACACACATACGCACTCGTACGCACGTGTAGAGTGGCGCCTCGTGCTGGAACGCCTGTACAAAGTGCCAGTCCTTGAGATATCGCTTGCCTGTTTGCTTTGTCTCAAGCAGCTCAAGGTACTCGGCTAGGGCCCATCACACACAATGACACGAATTACAATGAGTGTGTCAATGCATGTGTACGTTCACTGAATAGTCCGGGCGTGTCGTACCGAAGCGCATCGTCGTGCGTTGCTCGGCGCCGTACTCAACGACATCGCCGTCCACGACCTGCTCGGTGCCACCGCGACCGCCAATGATGCGACACGAGTGCATGAGTTCGAGCGTACATCATACAGCAAGTAGAGCACGTGTAGATGCTAGGTGGAGAGCAAACTGCTCAGAGTTGCTGCCGCACCGGTACGATCGCATCGCCATAGAGTGCTTTAAGTGATGCAAAGTTGACGGTGCTGCTAACTTTCGTTGCTGACTCGCCTGCTGTCACTGCTTGTGTTGGCGTCGTCCACTGCGCCACAGCTGGCACAAACCACTTGCGCGTGACATTGCGCAGCTTCACGGGCGTGTTCGTTGCGAGGAAGCGCGTGCAAAAGTCAGCGTAGCTGAGTGTATCTGCGTCAACTTCCTCCATGTCGACGATCGTTGCACTTGTGGCAGTATCGATACTCAAATTGGGCTACTGTATCCGAAATATGTATACGTTTATCTTATTTTAATGAACGAGACACCGTCGAGAGATCGCTATTGCTTTCATTCTGTTGCTGCGGCTCGGTGGACTCGATGGTCTTGTCGTCGTACACACGCGGCTGTGCGAGACGCTCGACGAGAGCCCACAACGCTTGTTGGAGCTGCGCAGGCGTCATGGCAGCCGACAT
>JAADXH010000025.1:0-60819 GCA_023337595.1 Globisporangium camurandrum
ATGTAGAAGAGCAGCACGGGGTAGACTGTCAATGCCTTGCGCTTCGGCGGCACGAGCGTTGACATGAACACCACGGACGCTAGTGGGTTCACGCATTGCGTTTGTTTGTGTGAGCGTCCCAAGTCGTAAAAAACATGCAAACGTTTAGTTCGAAACACCAGTGAAACCGTCACAGTAGAACTATGATGATTTTTCCTAATATATTTTTCGTGGTGCACACATTACAATGGAGCTCGAGAAGGAGCTCGTGACAGCGCTGCGCGCGCTCGAGCTGCATGAAGTGCCCGAGGACATGGTCGCGTCGCTCTTCAGCTCGGGCGGCACGCACGTCGTGACGACGAGCGCCACTGGCGAGACTGTCACGGCTGGCGACACGCTCTTCCCCGACCTCGTCGGCAACGTGACCGTGAAGCAACTGCGTAGCGTCGACCGCGTGTTCACCAAGTACTTGTGCAAACACCTCGCGGCGGTCGACGCCGCATCCCAGGCGTCGCCTGCCACGCGCATTGCGACACCGCGCAGCAAGCGCTTGAGCCTCGACACGTCGACGACCACGGACCTCGAAGTCGCGGAGCTCTGGGACTTCTTTTCGTCCGAAGAGGCCGTGACGTCGATCGTCGGCGACGAGCAGGAGCGCAACGCACACTCGACTGCCGCATACCGCACGTTCTTTGCGTTGCTGCACGCTGTCATTACGATCCGCGACGTGTACGCGACGCTCGACATCGACGAGAAGCGCCGTGCACTTGCGAAAGCGCTGCTTGCGAGCAAAATCTACCTTACGTGGCTCCAGATCCCCGGCGGCTCCGCATACGGTTTGTTCATGCCGTACGTGTTTCGTCAAGTCCTCGACGTGCTCAAGAAGTGGATGCTGCTCCTGCGCGACGACGCACTC
This sequence comes from Globisporangium camurandrum, assembly GCA_023337595.1. Taxonomy (NCBI): domain Eukaryota; phylum Oomycota; class Peronosporomycetes; order Pythiales; family Pythiaceae; genus Globisporangium; species Globisporangium camurandrum. The sequence goes on from JAADXH010000025.1 coordinate 896, forward strand.
GCGCGTGCGAAAGCCAAGAACAGTGCAGCGGCTGCACCACAGCGCCAATCCGCGCGCCAGCGGACGCTCAAAGAGAAGCAGATCGCTGCGAGTCGGCGCGACAATGACGACTTCACCGAGATCCAGCACAAGCTCGCAAAGTTTGGCTCGGACCTCGTTCGGATGCTCGCCACGTTCCTCGATCACTTTTCATTGGCCGCGAGCGCCGAGTCGATCGTCGCAGTCGTCGAAGCGATGCTCGCGCTCCAGACGAGTGCATTCGACGACGCAACCGGCGATGCAGCGACGCAAGCGACGCTCGACGTGCTCGCCAAGCTCCTGACCGGCGACCACGGCGACGCAGTGCACATTGCGCGCGTCGTGCTGCACTACTACATCCCAGGGTTGGCGCTCCATGAACCACTGGCGATCGAGTACCGCTGTGCATTGCGGTTCCATCGCCTGGCGATTGATATCGTAGGTCGTACCGAACGTGCTGTGCGCGTGACGCTACGTGAAGCGCGTGGCGCTGTAGAAGAAGAAGAGGGAGAGGCAGACGACGACGCAGCGCACCAACAGATCTCGCTGCTCCGTCTCGGCGTGCTACAGAACGTCTGTTTGCAAGCGCCGGAGCGATCTGAAGAGCGCCAGCGCGTCTTGGCGTTTGCATTTGGTCTCGCCGTGCGTGGTAGTAGCGCTGCGAGCGATCTCGAAATCATCCAAACTGGCGGCGGCTTGCGGGAAGAAGAGCGCGTCCGGCTCGCGCGGTTCCTCACGAGCTACTCGCGGCATGCGAATGCAAAGTTCCGTCAATTTGCAGTCGAGCTGCTCGGCAAGTGCGTCCTCGAGCGCGAGTTCTGGGATACAACGTCAGAAATACCGAACGATCTCGTTGCGTTCTCCGGCGTTGCGCCGCTACTGGACGTTCTGATCGACCGGTCGCGCGACAAAGTGTCGACCGTGCGTGCGAAAGCGATCGCAGGCATCTCATCGGCGCTCACGCTCAGTCTCTCGAGCCTCTCGCTGTTGCATGACGGCGAAAGTGACGACGCTGACGCTGTTGACACTACTACAGGCGGGGGCGACGATGCACCCAACGCGCTCATCGCCCGGTCGCTCCAGAAGCTGCTGTATGCGCACACGACCGACTTGAGTGGCCGTGCGACGATGGAGGAGACGCCGCTCATGCGTCGGCTGATCGAGCTCTTTCGCGAAAGCTTGGCGGACGAGAAGACGTTCGTGCGCAAAGCCGCAGTCCAAGCGCTCGAAGCGCTGCTGATCGTCCGGCCCGGGCCAATCCGCTCGGCGATGCGCGTCGACCTCGTTGCGATCCACGCGAAATGTACCGACCCGTCACTGCTCGTGCGCGTCCAGGCGATCAAGTCACTGTCGGCGATCTTGCTCCAGTTCCCAACCGACACGGAAGTCCAGAAGCTGTGGAACCTCGGCGTGCTGCCACTCTGTGCAGACCCAGAAGCGACGGTCCAAGCAGCGTCGCTCGAGTGGACGAACCGGCTCGTGTTTGCGCGCGTCGTTGCGTGGTTCGACGCCCGCAAGATTAAGAGCAAGCGCGCACCCCCACAAGACGACGCACTCACAAGTGTCTGGGGTCTCGTCGCACACCTCGATGGCGTGATCGTCAAGTGCGTCCAGAAAGCACTGCGTGTGTTATTACGGGACGACAAGATCGAGCTCAAGCGCATCGTGCGTGCGTGTGTGTTTGCAATCAACGACTGCGTCGCAACCGTCGAGGACGACGGCAATTCCAGCGCAGCGGCACGGACGCGGTTCTGGGACTTTGGGTGGGTCGTGCTGGAGGAACTTGCACAGACCGGAAAGCTCGTCGAAGCGTCGCGCGTCGACAAGCAACACCTTGACATGGTCGTCCGGTGCTGGAACAAGTTGCAGCAGCAGGAACTCCCGACGGCGTTCACGAACGGCTCGAAACGGATCTTGCGCGTCATTGCAGCACTTGCGCCAGTGTTGCCACCGAAAGACGCTACGGCGATTGCCGATAGTATCCTCACGTCGCTCCAGGCGTTTGCGATCCCATTGAATGTGATCGCCGACGCAGTGCTTGCGCTCAACAGCATCAGCAAAGCACGCGCTGTTGTTGCTGCGAATGGCGATGCAACAACGTCCGAGCGCAGCGCGAGCTTTGGGTGGGGCGCGACGCTGCTTGCGCTGTGTGAGACGAACCTCCAGCACTGCTTGGAGCGCGACCCGACGCGCGTTGCGACGCACACGATGTTTGTCCAGAAGCAACTGATCTGCGTCGGCGAAGTCGCATTGCTCGAATTCAACAAGAACGACGACAAGAGTCGCGACCCGGTCGAGGTGGCGCTGCTGCCCGTCAGCGAAGGCGTGAAAGCGCTCGTCCAGCTGTTCATGCTGCCACAGATCGCTGCAAATAGCGCTGGAGATGCTGCTGCCAACAGCACGACAGCGTCGCCAACACACAGCAATGGCGATGACGAAAAGGACAACGACGACGAACGACGCGTCAGTACTGCAGCAGTAGCAACGACGATCATCCCGACGCCGATTCGCGTGTGTGCGTTCGTGACGCTCGGGAAGCTGTGTCTGCGGGACCAGGCGCTCGCCAAGCGCTGCATCACGATGTTGATTCGTGAACTACGAACGTGTTCGATCGCTGACATTCGGTCGAATATCTTGCTGATCCTTGGCGACTTGTGCATTCGATACACGTCGTTGGTCGACGTGTACATCCCCACAATTGCGCTGTCGCTGCTCGATGCAAGTGCGTTGATCCGCCGCAGCGCTCTATTGCTGTTCTCGCAGTTGATTCTGCAAGACTACATCAAGTGGCGCGAGTCGCTGTTGCGGTTCTTCATCCGCGCAGTCGTCGACCCGGACGTCGAGCTTGCAAACCTCGCGCGGCACGTGTTGTGTGGTCCATTGCGGCAAAAGTCGCCACATCTGTTTGCGAACAAGTTTGTCGAGATGATCTTTGTGTTCAACAACTACAGTGGCCCGCTCCCGTTTGCGCTCGACCGCGAGGGTGTCGCAGAGCTCGCGATACCTGGCAATGCACGCTTCCCACAGCGGTTCCAGTTGTATCGCTTCTTGCTCCAGAACATGTCGGACGAACAGAAGCTTCAAATATCAATGAAACTCTGCAGCGAAGTGCTCGAGGAAGTGACGGACGGTAAGCTCCCACTGTGTACCAATCCGTCGCAGATTACCGATACGGGTGCCGAGGCCGTGCTGAAAGATACGTTTGCGATCTTGTGTTCGTCGGACATCAAACTCTCGACTGCGCGCGATAATTTGAATAACGACAACGACGACGACGATGTCGTGGATGCTGCTGCAACCGACGCGAGCGTCGCGACGCAATTGGCCGCTGCGAAAGGCAAGTTGTTGTCCAAGATGTCGAAGAAGAACTTTCTCGAGAACGTCGTACCGGTCTTGATTGGTTTGAAACATACGTTGGAAGCAAAGCGGAGTCCATTGATGCGGTACTTGCAGCACTACTTTCACGAACTATTCAAGCTGTATCGCCACGAAGTGCAAGATATTCTGAGCGCCGATCCCCAGATGGCGATGGAGGTCGAGTACGACATGCGCCAGTTTGAACTCCACCATAAGAAACAGCTCGAACAGCAGCAGCAACAGCTCCATCGAACTGCTGCTACTGCCGTCAATACAGCAGCAACGGACACACAAACGACGACGCAGGTCGACAGTGCGACAACGCCAGCGCGTACGGCAGTGCGCGCAACGGCGCCAGCGACACCGTCGTCACCGACGCACCTCGCGACGACGACGCCGTTCCACATGCTCGAAGTGAGCGAGACGCCGGTGGTGGAGGCACCGGACTCGGCCGTGCGCTTGCGCGACGAAGTCTTTGCGGCCGGTGCGAATGCGAAGAAGATCGCTGCGCGGCGACGCCGCCGTCGACGAAGTTTGCCACCGGTCGAGAGTCCGCTGCGGGTGCTCGAGCAGCGCAGCACAGGCGCCGCTGCGACGAATGGCGGCAACAATGGCGACGACGATGACGACGACGATGCGGCAGAGGCGTCGCGTCGTGCTGCGAGCGCGCAGGTGATGCTGTTTTCGCCGAGCAAGGACCTGCTCGCTGCCTCGAGCGGTCGCCTTGCTGCTGGTGGTCGAAGTAACGGTGGTGGCGGCTGGCACGTCGAGGCGACGTCACCGACCGTGACGAGCAAGAGCAAGCGTAAGACGAAAAGCAAGAGTGAGAAGAGCGCAAAGACGTTTACGCAGCACGACTTGGAGCAGCGCATGCAGCAAGAGCTCGATGCAGACGATGTCGCTGACGACAATGACGACAACGACGCTGCAGTGCTGGACGCAGCCGCATCCGAGTCGGAGACCGAGTTGAGGGCTGCAAACGTCACGAGTCGGCGCAAAGCGACCAAGTCCAAGACCAAAGCAGCCAGTGCTTCGACGAAGACGAAACCGAAACACGCGGCTGCGGTGAGCGACCACGACGACGGCGACGACATTGACGGCAACGACGACGGCGACGAGGACGCGTTTGTGCAGCTGCCGCTCAAGAAAAAGTCCAAGAAGAAAGCGACCGAGCCATCGACAAGCAAGAGCCAGAGCAAGACCAACAAAAGCAAACAAACAAAGCGCAAGCGCGACTGATAGACAAGCGAATGGACAGACGAACAGATGGGAGGATCGTGTAATGTGCTCGTTGTTCATCCTCTCTAGCTAAAGCACAACTGGATGATGTGGTGGAGGATCGTGCATGTGTCGACTATGATCCCAACTACATCGTGTTTGCTTCTTACCGGATGAGTCCGTTTGCCAATGGCGCCGTGCACGCGCCGGCCGATGTGCTGAAGACGTGGTCCTGCCACTTGGCGACACCACTGGCATCGGTCTTCATGTCATCGCCGAGGTTCACAAGCACTTTCTTCTTCTCGACCTGTGCTGGTGTGTACGGCTCGCCAACGAGACCGGGGAACACAATGCGCTCGCCGATCGCAGCATCAACAGGCGGATCGACGAACGCGACTTTCTCTTTGCCGTCGTCGCCCATCACGGCGGCGCACATGACCATGCCGTGGCTCTTGAACCCCACGAGGTTGCGCGGCTTGAGGTTACAGAGCACGAGGATCCGACGGTCTTGCATCTCTTCGAGCGAGTAGTGGTACACGAGACCACTTGCGATCTGCCGTGGCTCGTCCTCGCCCTAGTTGATATACGTTATAGGACACACACATGTTTAGGACCGTGCGTGTGGGTGCGGCATGGAGAGCTGAGTGTGCAAGCGAAGTCCGACGCCAAGGTGACGTACCACATCGATCTCTTCGCAGTAGAGTCTGTTGGTAGGCGCAACGTTTGGATCGTAAAAAACAGGCAGGTGAGCACATGCAAGCGTCGATGCAGCGATGTAGACAAGCAGCAACATGCATCCATCGATCAACCCATGCATCCATCGCGTGATCGATACGCCGGACATGCTTGCACATCGACATGACGAGTGACGTACTTATCGGCAGATTCGTGCTTCCAGACCTTGACGATCTTGCCGACACGGATGTCGAGCTTTGTGATCTCCGGCTGTTCAACTGCAGGTGCTGGCGCTTTCTTCGCGGGCTTTGGCGCCTTCTCTTTCTTGGCAGCCTTGGGCTTCTGCTCCGAGGCGACAGCAGCGGCAGGGGCACTAGTGGCACTTGCGGCTGGAGCAGCAGTCACCTCCTCGGTCTTGATTGGCGTGCTCGCGTCGATGCCGAGGTCGGTCTCGATGTCGGCGATCAGCTTGTCGAGCTGTTGCGATGCGGTGCCACTCATTCTTGCGTCGTGCTTGGTGATTTGGAAAGTGAGTGGCATCATGAGTCGACAAACCGTCCTGTTTTTCTTAAACACATATTCTGTGTAATATAATTTATATTTGTATTCGTCCTCGAAAATTTTGTGCAATTTACAAAAAATAAGGACCCCGAAAATAAAAACCTAAACTGATTGGAGTCGCTTCAGATGTATCTAAACAAGAAGGCAGCTGCAACATTGACTAAGATAGCAACCCTGCTAGGTATAAGTTCTGGCTTTGTTTTGTCTATTTACTGAAATACGACTGGACATTAACGTTATTGAACACTCCTTCTCTATATAACTTCTTGCAAGACGTTACTCATGTATACGTTGTGCTTGATGATATCACTATTAGTGGCGCCATGTACGTTTCATGACGCTTACACCTACTGTAGCGCACAATCACCAAAAGCTGATTAGAAATTCGGTAGAACCTTTATCGCTAGGTTTTGTTAATTATGTTACATATCGACCACTACAACAATACCTTGCGTTGATTGCCCGTTTCAACGCTAATCATACCACAACGTGTATTTGACAAGAGAGTGGTTGATTGGCTGTGTAGAATTGGTTGGCTAATTATGGAACTTGGTATCGTTTACGTGCATCCGATTGATTAGGCACGATATCATCAAATGTTCATAAATTGCATTGATAGTGGGAGCCGCATGCAGTCGAAGCGACACATCAATACTTACAACATAGACTCATGAAAGATACACGCTTGTGTAGCGTTGCAATGCCGCGCCAATCATTTTTGAGTATGGTGTGATGTACGTGAGTTGCATTAAATTTGCATCTTATATATTCGGAATTGAGTGAAATTGCTGTGAACTAATATGCACGCGGACATAGGACACAATACTCACCCCTAGATGATATGGCGCTTAGTTTGCGATTCATGTAAACTGCACCATATTTGCTATACAAACACAGTAGTGTAACATGAGCGCCGAAAGCGATAAACATATAAGTATATGTGTTTTCCACAAACCGGTAAATGATCAACTTTCTATTGAGAAAATTGTAGGGCATTGTTTGATGCCTATACTTTTTAGTGTACTAATGTTCGTGTAGCGTCCGTACTGCTTTTGTCAGCTTTTACTTGCTGAAATTTAAGCTTAGTTAATACGACGTAGCACCTTCCATGTCAATGCATATAGCAATATGTCATTTGTAACAGTCGAAAGAGAACAAGTCAGAGTAAGATATATATTGGTTTCACCTATTGGCACCGTTGTATACTTTTATATGTACGTTAAGTTAGTTATACATTGTTAATGTGTATTCTCTAAATACTTTGTCAAGCGACGCAACACAACTCACTCGACGAATTTCACCTACCCAAGCGTCGCTTCCGCACTGCTCTTACACATGAAATAATCCTATATTTAAATGCCGAAAATAGGATACAAGTCAAGTTTCGACCGCGTGTTGACACCGTTTTGTCGACTTACAGTGGTCGCATACGTTATACAGTAGTCGCTTCCGTACTAATTTCGACTTTAATATATTCTCGAAAAATAGGCTACAAGTAAAGTCAAAGCCCCGTGTTGGCACACTTTGATGACTTATTGTAGTTGTATATGTTAAAGGTTACGCATTATTGTTTATGTTGTTAATACAGTAGTAATCTTAATGTATTGTGAATTTTTAGTTCACTCGGATATTTTCGTATTTGAATGTTGAGGATATATTTTGTTACCTGTTAGGACATAGTAACCGCGACGCTTGACTACCGGTAGACGTACTCGCATGCTCTCGCACGTGCACTTGAGAGCAGTTAACGACACACTGCTGCAATGGACAAGAAGCGCGTCGAGGTGCGTGCTCATGTACCTCTATTTTGCCTTACAGCTCTCGTGCCCGAAGTCGCTTAGCACTTTGCTTATCTGCCACTTGTGTGCTTGTGTTACAACAACTCACGCAGGTGATGGAGGCGCCGCGCCTCGCGCCATCGACGAGTCCATCGAAAGATGCATCGATGGCCGCACGCGCACCAACTGGCGTCATCAACTTTGAGTCCTCGCCGACCAAGAGCGCTGTATTAGCGTCGTCGCCGACAAAGAGCGGCACTGCGTCGACTGCACACATCTCGGCGCCAAGTGCGTTCGTGCAGCACAGCGCAGGGTTCTCGGTCGGCGGCGGCCACGTGCTTGTCGAAGTCGACCCGGCGCTGCGCGAAGACGGCGAGATCGAGCCCAAGGTCTTCGTGCCGTACGAGCGCACGGAGCTGCTGCCGCCGCGTAAAGTCGAAGTCGAGCGCAAGAAGCGGCTGTTTGACGCTGCGAACGTCGGCGAGCTGCTCAAGCAGCGCATGGACCGTTTCGAACGCAGCGACATGTTTGCAACAGTGCGCGACGACGCCAGTGGCGTTGCACAGCGCATCCTGGACGCTTTGAGCCTCCATCTGTTCGACGATGACCGTTTCGAAGCGCACGCTCCAAGCGAGTGGCTCCGCCTCGGACAGCGTCGCGACGGTAGCGTCCAGATCCCTGTCACAGCGCTGTACACGGTGCACGGACTCTCGAGCTTTTGGTGCGACGCACACGTCGTGGGCTACAACGCTGCGACCGACACGTTTGCCGTGCGCTTTGAGCGCAACAAACGCTTTGAAACCATCGACGCGAAGCGGCTCGACATTTGTTTCAAAGCCGAAGACCCGACGATTTTTGTCGATCGGTTTGTCGCAGCGCAGTGTGCGCGGCTCGTGGCACAAGACGCGCTGCGGCGGAGTCTGTACATCGACTGCATGCCGATCGACGACCTCCACAAGCTCGGGAACGAACGGCTGAACAAGATCGCGCGCCTTGCGACTGCGGTTTTCCATGGCAAGAGCCACCGGATTCCCGACACGACGCGGATCTTGCACGAGATCCAGCTCCACTACGTCCGTACGATGAACGCGATCATCTTTGCTGCACACCAGCGCGCGAATCGGAACATTGAAGTCTTTGCAACGTTCCTAGCGCTTGACAACAACGACAGCAACAACGTTGAGCGATTGGCTCCTGGCTCCAGTCCACGCGTCGTCGTTGCAAGCGCTGCGGCTCAGCATCGCCGCACGGAAGCACCGCCGGTCGATTACGCCGATCAGTTCATTGGGTTCTCGTTCCAGACGTTCTTGACATCACCAGAAGCGCTCGCAGCGCTCTTGAAAGTCAACGACGAGTGTTACAAAGTGCTCCAGCTCGAGCTGTTTCACGTCAAGCCGGGTCGCAGTAGCAAGCTCGAAGAGTTCCAACAGCGACAGCAGACACTCGAGCGCACGGTGCTCAAGACAATCAACGACGAGTGGCCAAACAAGGTTGCGAATATCATCAAGACGTCGCTCGCGAACGTTGGGAAGGGCTGGTATTACCTCCAGGAGACGCGCCAAGACACGTACGAATTCAGTAAACTCCGGTTGTTGCTCCGTCGGATCAACTTGACGATGAAAGACACGCTGCGGTTCCTCACGCGCTTTTCATTAAAGCAGTTCCGCGATTTTATCCAGCGCAGCGCAGTTGGCACTGTCCACATTGTCGATGCACGCACGGCGTTCGTCGCATATCCGGACCTCGATCGCGTCGCACTGGGTGATATCAAGTGGCAGTATCTATGCCTCGAACGGCAGCAGTTTGCACCGACGTCGTTGTTTATCGTCAGCTTGAGTGTCGCAACTGAGTTAGTGGTGATCAACCAGCACGACGTTGACGCTGCTGCTGACAAGATCGCAGCGTGGAAGCCGAAAGACCCAGATGATCCAACGGAAATGTGTCCATTGCCGGTCGTTGCACCGCGTCGCGGGCACGTGTTTACGTACAACACACCGAGTGCTGCGATCAAGTCAGTCGTACTCGACGTCGTGCTCAAGATGCTCGAGAGCCTCAAACATATCAAACAAGTCGAACAGACAGTGATGCACAAATTGTTCTGGAGCAGCCACCCGAGTTTACCGAGCGTGAGTGCGAACGAAGACTGGGTCGTCGCACTTCGGGACGAACTCGCTCGTTTATTTGACCACGCAGCGTCGCCACTGCAGGCGTATTTGCGCGAGTTTGACACGTACATTCCGTTCCTCAACGTCAGTGAAGACGAGTCCGTCGCAGAGTTTATGCACCACAAACCATTGAACCTCGCACACTTGACCGACGCGATCAAATTACATTTGCAGGACGCGTTAGCAGTCGAAGACCGCTTACCGACTGCGAACGTCGAGCTTGGGATGTTTGCAGTCAACTGCACGACGATCCGATCGTTGATTGCCGATAAACATCGTCGGTTCGCAAAGAAACTCCTGGATCTCCAACTGCGCAACTCGGTCGCACTTGCAAAGGAGCTGCTCGAAAAGTACGAGACGATCCACCGGCAGCTCCAGAAGATCCCGCAGAACATTGAAGAGCTAACGGAGATGACGACGTTCCTCGACAGCGTCCCGTCGCAGCTCGCACCGTTGCAAGTACAGAGCCAGCAATTGATCAAAAACCGCGTCGTGCTCGATAATTTTCAGTACCACTACGAACGCGAGGACTTTGTCACGATCTGGCGTGTACGACTTGGTCCGAATGCGATCCACGACCAAACGAAACGCATGCAGAGCATCCTGACGATGCAAAAGACCCAGTTTGCAACCGACATGCGCGACGCACAGTCGGAATTCACCGAGTCACTCCGGACGCTCCATAACGAAGTTGATGGGTTTCGTCAATACACGGACATTGCGCGCTTGGATCAAGTGTACAAGTACGTTTTGGGGATCGAGCAGAAGATTGCGAAAGCGGACGACGATGCGAAGCTGTTCAATGCGCGCGAAGCGCTGTTTGGCCACGAGATCACAGACTACGACGCAATCCAAAAGATCCGACGAGACTTTGAACCGTTTGCGACGCTGTGGAAGACGTCACACGGGTGGCTCAAAGAGCACAAGAAGTGGATCGACGGTGCGTTCTTGGACGCAAACGGGGACGACATTGACGCGTTCGTCGAAACGAGCTGGAGTGCGATCCAAAAAGCGCTCAAGCAATTTGAGAAGCTCGGTGTGAAAGGCTGTAGTGACATCGCAACGATGATCCGCGACGAGATCGCAGCGTTCCGACCACGCGTGCCGCTGATTGTTGCGTTGCGCAATCCAGGCATGCAGGAACGGCACTGGACGCAGATGAATCAGGAGATTGCAATGACGTTCCGTCCGGATCGTGGCATGAAGTTGAGCTATGTATTGGAATTGGGACTCGAGACGCACCTCGAGACAATCGCGCGGATCTGTGAGACTGCTGGGAAGGAGTATCAGATTGAACGGACGCTGAATGCGATGGAAGAACAGTGGAAGACGATGACACTCACGATCATCGATTACCGCGAGACGGAAACGTACATTGTGAAGAGCGTCGATGAGATCCAAGCGTTGTTGGATGAACAGATCACAACGACCCAAGCGATGCAGTTCTCTGCGTTCAAGAAACCCTTTGAAGAACGCATCAATCGATGGGAACGGACGTTGAGTACTGTCTCCGATGTCCTCGATGCGTGGATCCAAGTCCAACGGAGTTGGTTGTACCTCCAACCGATCTTTGATTCGCCAGATATCAACAAACAGCTCCCAACGGAAGGCAAACGGTTTGCGACCGTTGATAAGAACTGGCGCCAGACGCTCGCAGCGGCGAAGCAGAAGCCGAGTGTCTTGACGTTCTGTAACAACGACAAGCTCCTCGATCGGTTTCAAGAGAGCAATCGGTTCTTGGAACAAGTCCAAAAAGGTCTGAGTGATTTTCTCGAAACGAAGCGATCGGCATTCAGTCGGTTCTACTTTTTATCGAATGAAGAATTGCTGTCGATCTTGTCCGAGAGCAAAGACGTGAAACTCGTTCAGCCGCATTTGAAAAAATGCTTTGAAGGCGTCGTCGCTGTCGAGTTCCAAGAAGATCTGACGATCACTGCGATGATCTCGGCCGAAGGCGAGAAGGTCGCGATGGCGACAGCTGTGAACCCTGTTGCAAAGAACGTCGAGCACTGGATGACCGAAGTCGAAGAGATGATGCGCGTGTCGATCCGTGACGTCATGTTTCGCGCCATCGAGGATTATCCGAAGATCAAACGCACCAAGTGGATCCAAAAGTGGCCCGGCATGTGCGTCTTGAACGGCAGTCAGTTCCACTGGACGCGCGAGATGGAGGAACACATGGCAACGAGCGGCGCCGACGGCGTGCAGCGCATGATGGCCCGCCAGCTTGCGCAATTGGCCGACATGGTCGAGATGGTCCGCGGTCCGCTCGACAAGCTCGCACGCATTAGCGTCGGCGCGCTGACGGTCATTGACGTCCATGCACGCGACGTGACCGCGCGTCTCGTCAGCAATAGCGTCAGCACGAAAGAAGACTTTATGTGGTCGTCGCAACTCCGGTACTATTGGGACAACGACCTCATGGCCGACATGGTCTCGGCACGGCGGCCGTACGGGTACGAGTACCTCGGGAACTCGTTTCGGCTCGTGATCACGCCACTGACCGACAAGTGCTACATGACGCTCATGGCGGCGCTCCAGATGATCTTGGGCGGCGCGCCGGCTGGACCAGCGGGCACAGGGAAGACCGAGACGACGAAGGATCTGGCGAAAGCTCTTGCGAAGCAGTGCGTCGTGTTCAACTGCTCGGACGGGCTGGATTACATTGCGATGGGCAAGTTCTTCAAAGGCTTGGCGTCGTGTGGCGCGTGGGCGTGCTTCGATGAGTTCAATCGGATCAACATTGAGGTTTTGAGTGTGATTGGACAACAGATCACGACGATCCAGCTCGCAATTCGTGCAGGCGATCCGCGGATTGTGTTTGAAGGCTCGGACATTGCCGTGAATGCGCAGTTTGGGGTGTTTATTACCATGAACCCTGGCTACGCCGGTCGGTCGGACCTCCCGGACTCGCTCGCGGCGTTGTTCCGACCGGTTGCGATGATGGTCCCAGACTATGCGATGATCGGCGAGATCATGTTCTTTGCGTACGGGTACGAGAAAGCCAAGGAATGCGGCGCGAAGATGGTCACGACGTTCAAGCTGTGTAGCGAACAATTATCATCACAGTCGCATTACGATTACGGCATGCGTGCAGTCAAGACGGTGATCACAGCCGCAGGGAACTACAAGCGGTCGGACCCGGACATGGACGAAGAAGTGCTGCTCTTGCGCGCGTTGCAGGACGTGAACCTACCAAAGTTCTTGGCCCATGACATCCCGCTCTTCAACGGTATCATCAACGACTTGTTTCCTGGGAAAGCACGACCGCAACTCAATCTCGGCGCACTCATTCGTGTGATCAAGCTCACGATCGAGAAACAACGGCTACAAGTCCATCCGTTCTTCCTCATGAAAGTCGTACAACTGTACGAGACACTGTGCGTTCGCCATGGCCTCATGGTCGTCGGTGCAACAGGTGGCGGCAAATCGGCGAACATTAGCGTCCTTGCCGACGCGCTTTCGGAGTTGAAAGCGCTCGAGGAAGTCGGTCACGCGTACGAGCGCGTCTTGCGGTTTCAGTTAAACCCGAAATCGATCACGATGGGGCAGCTCTACGGTGAGTTTGACGCAAACACGCACGAGTGGCAGGATGGGATTCTATCGACGCTCTACCGGGAAGCAGCGAGTGATACGAAAACGGACCGGAAGTGGGTCATCTTTGACGGCCCAGTCGACGCGATCTGGATCGAGAATATGAATACTGTGTTAGATGATAATAAGAAACTGTGCCTCGCAAGCGGCGAGATCATCCAGATGTCGAACGAAATGACGATGATGTTTGAAGTCGAGGACTTATCGGTCGCGTCGCCTGCGACCGTGAGCCGCACTGGGATGGTCTACATGGAACCGAGTTCGTTGGGGTTCGATCCCCTCATCCAGAGCTGGCTCGAGACGCTCGCAAGCGACGTTGGCGGCGCTGCAGCTGTCGGCGCGCAGTCGCTGTTGGAGTTGCGCGGTGCGCTGTATCACTTGTTTGATCTGTACCTCCGCCCGTCGCTTGCGTTCGTTGCTAGTTATGTCAAAGAGTGGCTGCCACAGATCCCATCGAACCTCGCACAGAGTCTCATGCGATTGTTGGACTGTTTCTTGGCGCCACTGAAGCGCGAGACCGGCAAGAGAGACGTCAAGAATGACCACATGACGTTCTTTTTGCGGAACATCGAGAGTCTCTTTGTGTTTTGTCTCGTTTGGTCGGTCGGTGCAACGGGGAACGACGCCGGTCGCGAGCGCTTCGATGCGTTCATACGCGCTGAACTCGTAGGCAACAATGTAGCAAAGCCGCTGCCACCGAATGGTCTCGTCTATGACTATGCGTTTGACCTAACAAAAGAGTCGTGGGTCCCGTGGCTCGAGACGATCAGCAAGTTTACGGTCGACCCGAGTGCGTCGTTCAGTGAGATCGTCGTCCCAACGTCCGACTCGGTGCGCTCGACGTTCCTCATGACGCTCGCCCTACCGCTTGGTGTCCACATGTTGATCGTCGGACCCACGGGCACGGGCAAGACGATCAACGTGAACCAGTTCCTTGAACAAGCGGATGCCGATAAGTTTATTCCACTCAAGCTATCGTTCTCCGCCCAGACGTCGGCGAACCAGACGCAGGATTTTATTGATTCCAAGATGGAGAAGCGCCGGAAAGGTGTGTTTGGCCCTGCGGCCGGGAAGAAGTTTATCATCTACGTCGACGATCTCAACATGCCGAAACAGGAAGAGTACTTTGCACAGCCGCCGTTGGAGATCCTACGCCAATGGTTTGACCAGAACGGCTGGTACGATCGTAAGTTGTTACAGTTTCGCACGATCATCGACGTCGTGTTTGTCTGTTCGATGGGTCCACCGGGTGGTGGTCGGAATCCAATCACGTCGCGGTTCGTACGGCATTTTAATATCGTCGGGTATACGGAGATGTCGGATGCCAGTAAAGCCGTCGTGTTTGAGACGATCTTGTCGACGTTCTTCCAGCGCTTCAGCGACGAAATCAAGCCGTTGGATGTCGCACGGCGGTTCGTCCACTCGAGCATTGCGATCTACAACACTGTGATTGCCGAATTGTTGCCGACGCCTGCCAAGTCGCACTATACGTTCAATCTACGGGACCTCGCCAAGGTCTTCCAGGGCGTCCTCATGGGCGACGCAAAGCGCATTACGAAGCTCGAACAGATGGTGCGCCTGTGGGTCCACGAGAACATGCGCGTGTTTGAAGATCGCTTCACGACTGCAGCCGACCACGCGTGGTTCCAAGACTTGCTTGCAACGCAAGTCACGACCGTGTTTGGCGTCTCATTGGGCGTCGTCGTCGTTGGTAGCGGCGCTATTAGCGACACTCCAGAGACGCTCGCAGCCGCGAAAACAGCCGCCTGGACGCTCGTGCATCCGAGCAAGCAGCTCTTTTATGGCGACTACATGGTCCCTGGCGCCGATCCGAAAGTCTACGAAGAAGTCGCGGACGTCGAGAAGCTCCAGACACAGATCGAAGAGTATTTGACCGACTACAACGCTGAGAGCAGTGCGCCGATGCACCTTGTGATGTTTATGAACGCAATTGAGCACGTCTCGCGCATCGCACGCGTGATCCGACAGCCACAGGGGAATGCGCTGCTGCTGGGCGTCGGTGGCAGCGGCCGTCAGTCGCTCACGCGCCTCGCTGCGTACATGGCCGAGTACGTCTGTACGCAGATCGAAATCACAAAAGGATACGGCGTCCCCGAGTGGCGCGACGATCTGAAAAAGTGTTTGATGAAAGCCGGGATCGACGAAAAACCGATCGTCCTCCTGTTCTCGGACGTCCAGATCGTCCACGAGACGATGTTGGAAGACATCAACAGCGTCCTCAACAGCGGCGACGTCCCAAATCTGTACGCACCCGAGGATTTGGATCAAATTGGGCAACATTGTCGTGCATATTGTGTCAAGAAGAAGCTCGCACCGACGAAATTGAATACGTTTGCACAGTATCTGCTACTCGTGCGTGCAAATTTGCACCTCGTGTTGTGCATGAGCCCACTCGGGAGTTTGTTTCGGGATCGCATTCGGATGTTCCCGTCCCTCGTGAACTGCTGTACGATCGACTGGTTCAGCGAGTGGCCAGCGGAAGCACTGCAGTCGGTTGCAGCGAGTGCGATTGCGACGCCAGACTTTTCACTAAGTGGCGGTGGAGAAAGCGATAACGTCGTGGACGCAAATGCGGTCGTGAGCATCTTCCAGACGATCCACCAGAGCGTCGAGCGTGCATCGACCGAGTTTTACGAGAAGCTCCGGCGGTACAACTACGTGACGCCGACGAGCTACTTGGAACTCTTACATACGTTCAAGTCGGTGTTGTTGCTCAAGCGCGACGAAGTTCAATCGAAGCGTAGTCGCTTGCAGAATGGCGTCGATAAGATCATTGCGACGAAAGAACAAGTCGCCGGGATGCAAGCGCAGCTCGTCGCACTCAAGCCACAACTCGAACGGACGCAGCTTGAAGTCGACGCAATGATGAAACAGATCGTACTCGATAAGAAAGACGCGGATGAGACGAAAGCCGTCGTGGAGAAAGAGGAACAGACCGCGAACTCCAAAGCCGCCGAGACGAAAGCGATCGCTGACGACGCGCAGCGGGACTTGGACGAAGCGCTGCCGGCGCTCGAAGCGGCTGTTGCGTGTTTGAATCGCTTGAAGAAATCTGACATTGACGAAGTGAAAGCTTTGAAGAACCCACCGCATGGCGTGAAGCTCACGATGGAAGCTGCTTGTATCATCTTTGGGATCAAGCCGGTCATGAAGACCGATCCAGACAAGGCCGGACAGAAAGTCAAAGACTATTGGGAGAGTGCGCAGAAGACGATCTTGGGGAATGCGAAGAAGCTCATGGAGGATATGCTCAAGTTTGACAAGGACAACATTGCAGAAAAGATCGTCCAGCAGCTCGACCCGTACATTGAGATGGACGAGTTTGCACCGGCAGCGGTTCGGAAAGCCAGCGTGGCCTGTGAAGCCATTTGTATGTGGGTCCGTGCGATGCACACGTACAACGGTGTCGCGAAGATGGTTGAACCCAAGAAACTCGTATTGGCGACTGCACAGGCGGAACTGGACGTGACGATGCGCGTACTTGCAGATGCAAAAGCACGTTTGCAGGCAGTCGTCGATCGCCTCGCTGAGCTCGAGCGGAGTTACAACAGCGCCGTCGATAAGAAAGATCAGCTCGTGCGGGACGTCCGTCAGTGTGAGATCCGTCTTGACTCGGCGCTCAAGCTCATTGGGCTACTAGGAGGGGAAGAGACGCGCTGGGCAGCGACGATTCGACAGCTCAGTGCCGATTATACGAACCTCATTGGCGACGTCGTGATCTCCGCAGGGACGATCAGCTACCTCGGGACGTTCACGAGTGAGTTTCGTGAGTCGTGCGTTGCGACGTGGTACACGGGACTCGATGCATTCCAGATTCCCCACACGCCAGGCTGCAACATCATCACGACGCTCGCGGATCCGGTCAAAGTCCGTGGCTGGCAGATCGCAGGCTTACCGGCCGATAACCTCTCGGTACAGAATGGGATCATCATGGCCCGTGCTCGGCGGTGGTCGCTACTGATCGATCCACAAGGACAAGCGAACCGGTTTATCAAGAACCTCGGGAAAGATACGTCCGAGAACGGCATCGACGTGATCAAATTGACAGACAAAGGCTTCCTCAAGACGTTGGAGAATGGCATTCGATTCGGCAAGTGGATCTTACTCGAGAGCGTCGGGGAAGCGCTCGACGCGACGCTCGAGCCCGTGCTTTTGCAAAGTAAATTCAAACAAGGCGGTCAAGTCATGATGAAGCTCGGCGATGCGACCGTGCCGTACAACAGCGCATTTCGGTTCTTCATGACGACGAAGCTCCCGAATCCCCATTACCCACCCGAGACGTCCGTGAAAGTCACGTTGCTCAACTTTACGATCACGCCGACTGGCTTGGAGGACCAAGCGCTCGGTGTCGTCGTCCAAGAAGAGATGCCCGAGCTTGCGGAAAAGAAGAACTCGCTCGTCGTCTCGAACGCGCGCATGAAAGCGGAGCTCGTCGAGATCGAGAACAAGATCCTGTACATGCTCGCAAACTCGAAAGGCAATATCTTGGACGATACCGAGCTGATCGAGACGCTCGGGAAGGCGAAGGTCACATCCGAGGATATCAACGAGAAGATGGCAGAAGCCGAGATTACGGAAAGAGCAATCGACGAGTCGCGCGAACGGTATAGGGGCGTCGCGTTCCGTGCGTCGCTGCTGTTCTTCTGCATTGCGGACCTGGCGCTCGTCGATCCGATGTACCAATACTCCCTCCCGTGGTTCGTCGGGTTGTTTGTCAAGAGCATCCGCGCAGCTGTCGAGAGCGAACAGCTCGAGACGCGCTTGGCGAATTTGAACGACTCAGCGACGTACTCGCTGTATCGTAACATCTGCCGGTCGCTGTTCGAAGAACACAAACTGTTGTTTGCGTTCTTATTGACGATCAAGCTCCTCCAAGGCTCGAACAAGATCGATGGGCTCGAGTGGCGGTTCCTCATCTCGGGGTCAACACCAAGTGCGATCGACGCAGCGAATCCCGACGCGACGTGGATCGAAGACCGCACGTGGCGCGAAGTCTGTGCGCTCTCGACGCTCCCGGCGTTCACGTCGTTTGCAAGTAGCGTCCGCAGTGCAACGCACCTGTGGCGCAAGATCTTTGACTCGGCCGATCCGCAGCTCGAGCGCTTGCCGTCGACGCTCGATGCGTCGCTCAACTCGTTCCAGAAGCTGTGTGTGTTGCGGTGCTTGCGTCCGGATCGCATGATGGAAGCGATCCAGAACTTTGTCGTCGAGCACATTGGACGGCGGTTCATCGAGCCACCGCCATTCGATCTTGCGAGTTCGTTTGCGGACGCAACGGTCATCACACCGATCATCTTTGTGCTCTCGACCGGGTCGGACCCTGCAAAGGAGCTCCTCGTCTTTGCCGAGACGATGAAGATGAATCGGAAACTTAACTCTATCTCGCTCGGACAGGGCCAAGGCACGATCGCTGCCAAGATGATCGACGACGCCATTGCGAGTGGCAAGTGGGTCCTGCTGCAAAACTGTCACCTTGCAATCAGCTGGATGCCACAGCTCGAACGCATCTGCGACGAACTGAGCGTCGACACGGCGCATCGCGACTTTCGCCTGTGGCTCACGAGTCGCCCGTCGAGCGCTTTCCCAACGTCCGTGCTCCAGAACGGCGTCAAGATGACGAAAGAACCACCGAAAGGCATCCGTGCAAACCTGAAAAACTCGTTCATCAAGCTCACGAATGAGAGTTTGGACGCTACCGCGAAGCCTGAACAGTTCCGTAAGCTCCTGTTTGGCTTGAGTTTCTTCCACGCAGTCGTGATCGAGCGCAAGCGGTTCGGTCCGCTCGGGTGGAACATCCCGTACGCGTTCAACGACACAGACTACGACATCAGCCGCGCACAGCTCGAGATGTTTCTGGACTTTTACGATACCGTGCCGTACAAAGTGCTGTGTGTCATGACGTCCGTCGTGAACTACGGCGGTCGCGTGACGGACGACAAGGACATGCGGACGATCGACGTCATCCTCGAGAGCTTCTTCAATGCGAATATTTTGGACGATGCGTACAAGTTTTCGAAGAGCGGGCTGTATTTTGCGCCACGCGTCGACAGTGCCGACACGGCGCTCGCAACGATGCTCGAGTACATCGACGCACTGCCGTTGAACCCCGAGCCGGAAGTGTTTGGGATGCACGACAACGCAAACATCACGTGCGCGATGGCCGAGACGTTTAACATGTTTGATATCATCCTGGCGCTCCAGCCGCGCGTGTCGACCGGCGCCGGTCAGTCGCGCGAGAGTATCATCGACGGCCAGTGCCACGCGATCGAGAGTCGATTGCCGCCGCTGTTCGAAGTCGAGTCGATCAGTATTCGGTTCCCTGTCATGTACGACGAGTCAATGAACACCGTGCTCGTCCAGGAAGTTCAGCGCTACAACTACTTGTTGTCGGTCATGAAAGTGTCGCTCCCAAACTTACAAAAGGCACTGAAAGGACTGATCGTCATGTCGCCCGAGCTCGAGACGATGGCGAACTGTATCTTCAACCAAAAGGTCCCACCTCTGTGGGAGAAGAAAGCATACCCGTCGCTCAAACCACTGAGTTCGTGGGTCGACGATCTGCTCGAGCGCGTGCGGTTCCTGACGCAATGGGTTTCCGACGGCATCCCCGTGGTCTTTTGGCTCTCGGGGTTCTTCTTTCCACAAGGGTTCCTCACTGGTATCTTACAGAATCATGCGCGGCAGCGCAGCATGGCGATCGATACGCTGTCGTTTGACTTTCTTATGCACCCCGATGCACTTGATGCGATCACTGCGAAGCCGCCCGACGGGGGGTGTTACATGACAGGGCTCTTCATCGAAGGCGCGCGGTGGGACAAACCGACGTACTCGCTCATTGACCCACTGCCAAAGGAGCTCTTCTCCAAGAT
This sequence comes from Globisporangium camurandrum, assembly GCA_023337595.1. Lineage (NCBI taxonomy): Eukaryota > Oomycota > Peronosporomycetes > Pythiales > Pythiaceae > Globisporangium > Globisporangium camurandrum. Next base: position 21,152 of record JAADXH010000025.1, read on the forward strand.
GCCCGTGATCCACTTGCTGCCGATTCGGGATCGTCAAGCGCCGCAATCACGGATCTACCGCTGTCCGGTCTACAAAATCCTCACGCGCACGGGGACGCTGTCGACAACGGGCCACTCGACGAACTTTGTGTTCTGGATCGAAATTCCGTCCACCAAACCGACGATTTTTCGCAATTCGCTCGTGTCAGAAACAAACTTGCAGATCCAGTTTGCGGACCAGGACTATTGGATCAAAGCCGGCGTTGCGTGCTTCTTGTCGCTGCGGTACTAGTTAGCGGTTGGAGAGCAATAGTAGTGCCTGTGGCTTTTACGATAATGACAACAGGTGGAGAGCAAGTGGAGGAGACGAGTGTACACGTTTGCATCGAGTGGTGTGGACTCGAACATTTGATACGGACATCTGTATAGACAACCTTCTTATGCTTCTCTAGACTTGCTTGAGGACCGGCAGCGAGACCGACTTGGCCATGCTACTGCTGTCCTGATTATGGCCCTTGCTGGTGTTCTCTTCTGACGACGACCACCCGAGCAGCTGTTCACTCAAGCTCATGGCACAACTGTCACTACTACTGCCATCGACCTCGGGCGGGAGTGACGATGACGTGTCAAACATGCTCGCGTGGTCTTCACCGATCGCTGTCGTTTCACCCAAGCCAGTCAGCACCAAGCCACTTGGTGTCGTGCTTCGCACGCCTGTCATCGGCGACGACGGTGGCGTCGCCTTGGGTAACCGGAAGCCCGCGCGGTAGACGTAGCCGGCACCAGGCGAGAACGCAGACCGCGTTGCGTCCGAGTCGGCTGCCAACCCGGACGCAACGAGTGAGATCGACTGCTGGCGGGTGTTCGGGATCGAGTCGCGCGCGACTGTCTTGCGCCGCGTCGTCGTGACCGTAACGCCGCCACCACCACCGACAGCCGCTGCAGCCGTGCTGAGCCCCATGAGGCGCTGCGATTCGTAGTACGACGTACCTCCTGTCGACTCGTCGCGGCCCGAGCGGTCACCGCCACCGACCATCGTCCGGCGCTTCATGCTCGCAGCGAGCATGTTCGAGACCGAGTCGACATACAGCTCGCGCCGATCGAGTGTGCTCTTGTCAAACTGCTCACCGATGTTCTTGTTGTTCATGATCTTCGTCTGCATCTTGGCTTGGATGCTATCGACGATCCGCGCTTGGGCGTCAACCATACGTTCGTCGAGGTCACGCTGGAGCTTCACGTCCTTGTTGCAGCCGGCTTGGAGCACTTCGTACTCGGCCCGTGCGACGACCAAGTCGGCAATGAACTGGCAGTTGTGGACGAGCAATTGCTGCTGGCGCTCGTTGAAGAGCTTGCGCGTGGTGCTATTGCTGTTACTATTGCTACTCGTGTTGTTGTTGTCGGCTGCTGCTGCGCGCGTACTTGCTTTGCTGCTTGAGCGCGCCGACGTCTCAAACTTCCAGCACTCCTGGACGAAACTTTCACAGACGCGGTCGATCTCACGGTTCATGTCCGTGAGCTCCATGTTGCGGATCGACGACCGTGCGACGACGTCGGCAAAGTGCTCCTGCTTGGCTTGGAACGACGTGTACAGTGCTTCGATCCGGTCCGACTCTTTGTCGACGACACCCACGAGCTTCATTGTCGCGGCTTGGATCTCGGCGCGATTCTCGCTCTGGAACGCCATCACCTGTGACTCGGCGCGGTCCTGGCGCGCGAGCATCTCAGTCTTTGCCGCATCGAGACGTTCGAGCGACCGCGTCATCGCTTGTGTCTCTTCGAGCTGGCTCCGTAGATTGCGCTCGGCATCCGCGACTGCGTCCTCGTGGTCACGCCGGAGCGCCGAGATCGCGTCCTCGGTGTGGAACAGCTGGTTTTTGGCAATTGCAAATTCGTTCTCGACCGTCCGGTTCGTCTTGTCGACGTCTGCTTGCAGCGCATGCGTGTGTTTCTGGAGCGCCGCGACGTTGTGGTCCGTGCGCTCGCAGTACGTGTGAAAGTCCTTCGTGAGCTCCTCGCCACTCTGTGTGACGTGCTGGAGACTGTACGACAGTCGCATGCTCTCCTCCGACAGCGTACTCATGCTCGTCTGGATCCGCTCGAGCGAGTCGAACGCCTGCGTGAACTGCGACCGCGTCTGGTCTTCATGTGTTGTGTGCTGCTTCTGGAGCACGCTGATCTTCTTGACCGACTCGGCAGCCGTGAGGACGACCATGTCGAGCTTACCGGCGACCGTGTGGAGCTCACTTGCGAGGTTCTGGTCCACGACGGCTGTGAGCGCTGTGTTGACGTCCTCGACCTCGCTGCGCACGATCGCAACGCTCTCAGCGATGCGCGCGACGGTCTTGTGCTCCAGCTCGAGGCGTCGCTCGTCCTGCACGGCGAACGACGCTTTCATGTCGGCAGCGAGCGTCGCGACAAACGTCTGCGTCTCGACAAACCCGACGATCGTCGTCTCAACAGCACTGAGCGCTGCAGTGTTTGCCGCGACTTTCTGGATCGACTCGTCGAGCTCGCGCTGCAAGTCAGCTGTCGTCGCTTTCGCGTCCTGCTGGCGTGTCGTGAGGTCGACGATGAGCTCTTCGAGGCGACTTTGTTTGCGCGTCAGCAGCTGCATCGTCTCACCGTGCATGCTGTTGATATCCTCCTGCTCAGCGCGCGACGTCAACAAGTCGTCGACGAGCTGGTTCGACCGCGTCTCGACGTCGTCGAGCGTCCGCTGTCGATCGCTCTTCATCTGCTGCGCAATGCGCTGCTCGGCGCCAATCAAGTCGTTCCGCGTCACGCACGCGCGCAGGCTCTCGTTCAGCTTGTCAACTTGGCTCTGCACGCTGCTTTCGTGCTTGCTATTGCGCGCTTGGACAACTGCGTCGCGGCGTTTGATCTCGGACTGGAGGCGCGCAACGGTGTCCTTGGCGTCTTTGAACGCATCACGCAACGCTGCAAAGTCGTTTGTCTGTTTGTGGATGCAGTCCCACAGCGGCTTGAGCATTGCGTCGACAGTACTGCTTGACAACGTTGGTTGCTGCTGCAATGCGGGTGCGCTCGCAGCCGCCATGTCGGCGCTCAGGTCGCTCGAGGAGTCGCCAGTCATCGTTGGGAGCGCTTGTCGCTGCGGCGACGCTGCCGGCTTGCGCAAGGAGCTGCCTCCACTGCGCGTCCCACTCGTTGACAAACGGTGATGCGGCGACGGACTGTAGTTACTGCCGCCGCCACTTCCGCCGCTAGCACTCATGCTGCTCATGCTACTCTGCTGTAGCAGGATCTCGTGGCGCAAGTCGAGCACCTCCTTTTGGAGAAACGAGACTTGGTCCTGCAGCGCTTGGCACTCGACGACCGAGTCGACGCTCCCAGCGACCTCCGTGAGCGCTCGAAGGAGCCATGGCGGAAGAGCTGTGCCGCTAAGGAGTTCGTTCTTCTCGATCGCCTGGACTTGCGTCCTCAGCTTCGCGATCACGTCGACGAGCGACTCTTCATTCAGAAGTAGATCTGGTGAACTGCGCCAAACCAACCGTGTCGCGTTCTCGACGCCAAAGTCCATTGTCAAAGTGACGATCTGGTCGGTAGTGTTGAAGTGCGTGAGCGAGCGAGTGATGCGCTTGCTCGAACTTGTAAGTTTGTGACCTACGGGTAGCAGCAGTTGACGCACATGCCAGCCTCGCCTTTGTGGTACCGTAACGAGGTATTTTAGGGGTGCAACTGATACTACAGTAGCTGGCAATGTCAAATGTACTTTTACAACTGTCGTGAACTGTGATGATAGAGCGCGTACACGTCGATGGACGCGTACAGATCGCGCAACATCACTGCACGTGTGGTAGCGCAACAGTGGATCAGTGTTGTCAAGCAAAGCGAATGTAAAGCACAGCGGGCATCTGTGTCAGCGAGTGTGGGAAGTTCGCTCGGTTACCGGTATATCTAAAATCGACTTTTGATAGATTTGGAGAATCACGGATACTAGTATCATGTACTCTTCAAACAAATTTGAGTTCTGGTACACATTTGTTGGTACTTGAATGTGTTACAACCACTATCTGACTTGATACTCTACTTAAAAGCGTAGCGAAACACTCCACTACGGGTATGTATACATGATATATTCCCACTAGTAGCTATTTCACTCACTTATATGTAACTAACATCGACATTGTATAAGTTCTTACTACAATATACGCGAATACCTAGTCCTAATGCTATGATAGTGAGGTATCTGCAGGAGACAGACATATATTTGTATCACTTACGCTCATTTTCCAAATACCGGGCACACCATTGCTGGTACTCGAAGGTACTGCTACTGAATACAACCCCGTTAATGAATATGTGTCACACTGGTGATATTTGCTCAATATACTCAAGATATATATTTAGCCGGCCAAAGACATATTTTAATAAACGAATTGTTGTACCAGTATATATTCGAACCGAAATTTACAGCGAAGTGAAATCACAATATCATCGGTTTCATGCACATGTACGACATCGTTGATAAAACAAATGCAAACCTTTTAGTATGTTTGCAGCGAAATTTGTCCTAAATAAGTATACTTGACATAAAACCAAATTGCGTATTAGCTAACGTTAGTCAGTCAGCGTTGAAGACTTCTCGTATGGTTAAGGCATTTGGACGATTGTTGATACTATACTTGCGTTGATTTTATGCTAGGACACAGCGGCTCTAAGTATACAAATAACACACTTCAGTTTCCAGTCGCGCTCGAAACTTTGATACTGTCATTTGGTTTTGAATATGTCGTCGTACTTAGCAAGCTTATACTAACTTTGCCATCACTTGTCTAACACATAACCATAACGCAATTGACCAGTAAGCCACAACAACAAACAACTATGCTCAAGCATTAATTACAAAATGTGCAAACTACTCTCACGACTGGTGCATATCGCATTGCTTTTTTGCGTCGTCGAATGCGTACTTACATAATCTTCAATTGCATTGACTTGCGTTCTCGAGGTTGAGTATGCAAGACTGCGCGCCGAGCTCACACAAGCCATTGCGGCCAATTGCGCTGTTATTAAAGCGCTCGACGTCGAGAAAGGTGATCGAAGTCGAATCTTCCCGTGTAAATGAGAAGTGTTATTAAAATATTCGCTCGCTCTCGCTCGTTCGCTAGCTACTCCCTCCTGCTAGCTATCGTGCTCTGTTACTTGCTGCTGAGGGGGTGGAGCGGTTGAGTCGCTTCACTGGTGGCGCCTCGTCGACGTCGCTTCATTCACGGCGTCTCATCGACGTCGCTGCGGTGTCGTCGCCTCATTGGCGGCGTCAAACGTCACGACGCTTGGTGCTGCGATCGTGGGGCTGCAACCCCTACGACTCGCTGCTCCTACAGACCAGGTTGTAACAGATGATGAGATGTATCATTTCCGTTCTACTGTAATCTTTCGCTCGCTTGAAACTCTCTGTAACTCTTGTGTTGCAAGATCAAATATCCAAAACAGTTGAACAGTAGTAGAGCGAAAACAGCAACAAACCATGGACACACAGAGATACGTCTGTGCTAGATCGAGCAGAATCGAGCATGTATATGTTGGCAGGAGCAGAAGCTCAGTCTTGTTTTGAGGGGTCTTCATAGTAAATTAAACATCACGTGCATCTTGTGGTTTCCGTGTCCGTATAGCTCACAGCTGCTAAGTACGACTTTTAACAGCAACGCTGTTTGATGCGTGCATCAATGCTGTGTAAAGTGCCGCACATGTCGAAGTGGGTATAATGATCACAGAATAGCATGGGTAGCGGGAATGGGACTGTTGGCGTTAGCAGCAGAAGCTCCGACTGCATAAAGACATCGTACAATTTCGGCATGTGTTTCTTTTTGGTTATGTGTGTTGTGGTAGCTTTAAGTTTACGTTGGTTTGAATTCACTCGGTATATATGTTGCTTAAATAAACACATCGTATGTAGGTTCAGGAAGGCACGCGATAGCATTTTTAGCAAAGTGAACATTTATCTTTTCATTTATGTTTACTGTTTGGCAATTAAAAAAGGATACAAGCTTCTCTTTTTTACAAATGTGATGTCTCAGGCTTAACGCGGTTTGGGGTATCAACAGCGGTATGAATATTTAAAGGCTCGTTTAGAAAACTTTGAACACGAACGCGTATAAAAAATGGTGTCTTATTCGTCATTTATATCGAAATAAAACTGTATTTTGTTTGATAATGCTGAGTATACTAGTTATCATCTGAGTGCGAGCTATGCAGAGATACCAAAATGAGTCTGTAAGCCTCTTGCTGCAATTGCGCAATGTCGTACGAGCATTGTATGATTATAAGCCATTATCGCCATTCGTATAAGTGTTTGCGCAAATTTTAGTGTGAAAAAGTAGGTTGTTGACGACTTCGGCATGCGCCATTGAAAAACCTGCTAAACTTCAAAACGAACCATTAAAAACAACCTTTCGTTATTTCTCCCAAAAATCTAACAAGAACTATTTTCAAATGTAGAAATATACAAGTGATGCCTACATTGCGTTATACCAAAGTTTCTTCTAAACCTACAGCCATTTGTCGCAAGCATGACAACGACGCAAGTGACACTTGCGCGCGAGTGCGAGTACCGCATCGAGGTCGGGCCGCAGCACGAGCTCAAGCTGAAGCTCACTAGCGGCTCTGCGGAACTCTTTGGCGTCGAGCTCGCGATCGACCACGAGTACACGCTGCGCGACAAGAAGCTCGCGATCTTCACTTGGTACGGCTGCACGCTCGACGTCACGGGCGAGACCGACGTCGCGTACTCGTCCGAGGAGACGCCGATGAACAGCTACCTCAACATCCACTCGCAGCTGCAGCGTCGTCGAGAGCTCGCAGCTGCAAAGCACGCAGCTGGGCCGCGCGTACTTATCGCTGGTCCTGTTGACGCCGGCAAGTCGACGCTGGCGCAGATCTTGCTCAACTACGCACTGCGCTTGGGCGAGAAGCCGACGTTTGTCGACCTCGACGTCGGGCAGGGCAGTTTGAGCGTCCCAGGCACGATTGCTGCCACGTCACTCGACATGAACTCACTCAGCGTCGAGGTGTGTTGCTGCTTTCACGTCCCTTTTCACTGCAATCATTGGACGACCAGACGCCTCACCATCTAACTGTTTGCTCTTCGTTACACAGGACGACTTTGTATTGACAAACCCACTTGCGTATTTCTTTGGCCACGCGTCGATGGCCGAGAATACGGAGCTGTTTCGTCACCAGCTGACGCAATTAGCAGCTGCTGTCCAGCGCCGCGCAGAGCACGACAACGAAGGTACAGTGCGCAACACAAACTGGCTCTCTCTCTCTCTCTCTTGTTTCTCTGGCTGGACTAACAAATGCCTGCACACACGTTGACAGTGAACTCTGCAGGCGTCGTGATCAACACGTGTGGCTGGGTCGACGGCGCTGGGTTTGATTTGCTGGTCGATACGATTGCAGCATTTACCCCTGACGTCGTCCTTGTGATTGGCCAAGACCGGCTCTACAGTCGTCTCCAGAGCGCACTTGCAGCAACTGCTGCAGCGAACGCGAGCTTCTCGATCGTCAAGCTCGCGCGCTCGGGTGGCGTCGTGCCGCTGAACAGCAAACACCGGTCCGCGCGGCGCCTCGCACGCGTCCGCGAGTACTTTTACGGCGCGCACTCGCTCGCGCGCGCAGTCCCGACGCACGCGCCGTGCATCACGGAGCTGTCGTTTGATGACGTCGACTTGTATGAGATCAAAGGTCGTGTAGCTGGCTCTCTATCTATTGCACTGGCGGCATCACAGTGTTGTTGACTGTGTGGATCGCGTTTATTGTATTGAAAAAATAGACATGAAGGTCTCGGGTGTGATGCTCCCTGTCGGACAAACGGAAGACAAATTCGGTCGCTTGCGCGTCGTCCCCGTCGCTCCGACGCTCGAACTGTCGCACTCGCTCGTTGCAGTTGCGCTTCCACGATCGGCCAACGAACTGCGCGACGGTGGAACTGCATCCGACGTTGCGTGGCTCCTGAATGCACCAGCTGCAGGCTTTGTGTTCATGTACGTTAAGGTTGAGGAAGCCGCCTGCAGGATTCAGTTCATCGCTACATCACTCACACCTTCTCTCTCACTCTCGCTCTCTTTGTATCGATGCATCGATCGCATGTATTTGCAGCAAAGAAGTGCGGGAAGCCGACAAGAAGCTCGTGCTGCTCGTGCCGTCGCCGGGACCACTGCCGTCACGGAGTCTTTTGCTGGGATCGATCAAGTGGATCGAGTGATTGCCGTCTCGCTGTTCGTAGACAGTCACACAGAGTCAGTTCGATACATAATCAAAAATCCACATCCACATGTATTTGTCCGTCTATTTCCATGGGTGCGCACTCGTTCGTCCCCTTCGTCTCCTATTCCATCATCGATCGCTCTCGACTTGCTCTACCAACCGCTCTGCTCTCTCCCACCACCATCACCTCCTCCACCTCCAGCTCAAAAGCCCCAGCCCTTGTCGGTCCGATTGAGTCGGTACCAGTCGCCGCCGTTCACGTCGAGTGCTTTTTCAAACTCGCCGGCGCGCGCGACGATCTTCACGACCTGTTCGTAGAACGCAACGTTCGTCGCATCGTCCAGCACCGGTACGAGTTCATCGTAGACCAGTACTGCGGTCTTCCAGTCGCTCTCGCGCTCGCACGACGTCAAGACGCTCGATGCGATTGCGCTCTTGACCGCCAGCGACATCGTCACGGGACTCTCCGTGTAAATCGCGACGAGGTCGTCGTGCGCGCCGACGCGCTCAGCTGCACGCGCTGCCAGCACATACAGCGCATCGGTCGGAAAGTGCAACAGCGGCGTACTCCATCGCGCATGGCGGTCGCGCGTGTCGATGTACCGCGTAAACAACGCCAAAGCGTCGTGCGCCCCTGCGTCGTTTCCTTTTGCGCTCTTGACGCTCTTGCTGTTCGCGTCGCGCTCCAACGCAGCAGTCGTTTTGCCGAGGCGGTGCTTCATAAGCAGCGTGTACGAGAACGTCGTCGCGAGTCCGTCGCGCTCCATGACCGTCAGATGCGCCAGTGCGTCGTCCACCTTGTTCGCTGCCAACAAACACGCCAGCAGATGATTGTGCGACGCACTCGACGCAACGTGGCCCCTCGCTGTAAACTCGTCGAGCAACGACAACGCGCTCGCATCGTCACGAAGCGCCGTACACGCCTGCAACAGATAATTTAGCGTCTTCGCGCTCTTCGCACGCCGACGGCAGACGTACTGGTCGCGCCAGAGTGCGAGAACGTTGTCAAATTGCTTTGCAGTACTGTAGACGCCCAACAACGTCTCAAAGTGCGTCCGATCGAGTCGGACGTTCTGCTTCAAAGTGCTTTTGCCAGTCGCGATCGCCCAGTATGTCTCAGCTTGCGCAGCGTCGGCCGTCACGACGCACGCTTCGAGCAGCATGTTGAGCGTATAGACGTCCCATTTCGCACCCGCTGCGTCCATCAACTCCAAAATATGAGGCACGCGGTCGATGGCGCGCGACCGCACGGCTGCCAGCAACAGCGCGTTGAACGTCACGGCGTCCGGCGCGACGCCACGCTGCTGCATGATCGTAAACACATCGAGCGCTGCGTCCAACTTGCGCGCGTTGCCATGCGCAGAGATCATCGAGTTGAACGTATAGATCGTCGGCGTCGCGTGCTTCTCGACCAGACGGAAGATGACCGTCAGACGATGGACGTCCGCTGTCCGCGCACACGCACTCAGCGCAGCGTTGCAGACACTGTCGCCCGGGTAGATCCCTTGTTCAAGCAGCAACGTAAACAGTCGCGTCGCAAACATGTACTGCCGATTGCGCGCACACGTGATGATCGAAGCCGCAAACACGTCGCTCTTGTGTTTGTCGTCGACGTACGGAATCGCGTCCATGAGCGCTTCAATGTCGTCCCACCGGTTCATCCGCGCGTACGCGAGCACCGCGGCGCCGTACGTCCGATGGTTGGGCGCGACGCCGTCCTGGATCATCTCGTTGAGCAGTTGCAGAGCGACAGGGACGTCGCCACGGTTCCCACGCGCACAGGCGTGGATTGCACTTGTATACGTAATCACATCGGGCGCCATGCTAAAGTGCTTCGCAATGTCCAAGATCCCCAACGCGACTTGGGCGTTCCCCAAACGTGCGGATTCCGCAGCAACGCGGTTCAGACGATTGCGATTCGGTTCGTCGATCTGGTTCCGAAGGACCGCGAGCGCTGTTTCGCTCCGATTCATCTTGATCAGTGCGCCAGTGATCAAAACGAGCTCCTGGTCGCTCCACGTGTTGTCCAAGATCGGGAACTCGTCCATGTACTATGTGATAATAGCGAATGTGTGTGTAAGAAAGAGAGGGAGGCGAGCGTACGTAGTGTATCAACAACAAGACAGTGAGGTGGCAGAAACGCACCTTGCGCAGTACGGACGAGACGTTGCCGACGGCCATGCACTCGTCGAGGAGCTTACGGAACGACGCACGGTCCATCTGTTTCCACCACGACGGATCGTTGTTTGGGCGGTGCGTATTGTACAGGTTTGGACGATGGCGCCACTCTTGTGGGCTACTGCTGTTGTTGTTGCTGCTCTTGTTGCGGTGGTTGCTGAATTTGCCATTATTGCTATTACTGCTGGTCACGGTCGTGTGTTGGCTAGCGCTGCTTGCAACATCGACATCGCCACTGCTACTGCCAACTGGCGACAGAAGGTTCAAGCGACCGACGTTCGTGCGGCTGCTGCTGCGCGCTTTGCGACCGCCTGGCGATTCTGCGCTGCTACTCTCGCGTGAAGAGCTGCTTGCTGCATTTGCACTGCTACTCGATCGGCCTGTTGCGAGCGTGCGTGCGAGGACGAGTGCAGGCTGCGTCGCTCGCACAGCGTGCACGATAGAGCGCTGCCCGCGGATCGCACTCGTCATCGCGATGCGCATCGTCGTCGTCACTGCAGAATGTGAATTCGGCCGAGATTGTGCTCGATGCAAGGCCACCCACGAAAATATACAAACAATTGCGTTTCTTTACAGATACGTCGTGTTCGAAAAGTGTATGCACAGTATAGTTTATACTATAAATTGTCTGATTTTTACAAACATTACAACACGACACCGTATTGACGTTACGTACTGTGTTTATTATAAACGCGATTATTAAAGAGACATAGTAGAAAGTTTGTCCACGATTTCAGTGCGAGCGATTCATTCGGTTTCATTAGAACCGACTCGTCATTCTCTCCGTGTATTTGTCTGAAGACAAATATAATTGCTGATGTTAGGATCGACCGATGTTTTGTTGTGAGTAGTAGTGTATTATATTTGGTAATTGTGTGACTTTGATAATTAATACTATATAATATTTATTTATTTGTCACGCACTTCATTAGTGTCGCTGCCACTATCTCAATATTTACACATTGTGTAACGATATACTGTCATGTCGGTGATGCCAAAAGGTGAAATATATACTGTATTGGAACGCATTCGTCGGGTCAGCACTTTGATTGAACAATGACTAATTTTTGGTATATATTATATGGTGAAATATTTGTTTAGCTTTAGTTTCATATCTATATATATGACGCTCACGCCATTGCTACAACAGTGGTCTTGCGTGGTAGGATGTCTCATTTAGCCAGGCATTTTCATTGTTAAGTAAGCTCTGAAATGATGAGCCAAGTAGTACATGAAACGTAACGACATTTAGAGTACAAATACATTCTTGTATACGACGTGATTCCACTTTTCTGCATTTCTATTATAACAGCGATAATTTCCCACTCACATTTTATTGTAAAAAATGAGTCACCTTCGTATTAGTTACAAACGAACGAAATATGTATCGATTTTGTGTACGAAATTACAATATGATTATTTGTCGAACAATAGAGCGCTTGAACGCGGATTCACCCGTAAACATGCGGCAAATTTTCAATTGATGTCAATCGAACGTCGGCAGGATTAATTGTGTCTATACATGGTAAACCTACTGCATATAAGTATTAAACTGAATGAATGTGGCGCATCATATCATTGTAATTCAAATGAACTTGAAAAGTTGGGTGTGCCAATTTTCCTTTATATAGTACGTTATACAGCCTAGCAACTGCGACAAAATTAGAACAGGCTACAAAACAACATGGAAGAGTTAAACAAATGTCAGACTCACAAGAGATACAAATAGCCTTGCAAAGACGTAGACGTTAAGAAACATGTAAATTGTAAGTTCTACAATGTTTTTGCGGAAGGTTACTATTAATAAAATATAAATATTGATATTTAATCCTTATGAAATGTATTCCATCATTCAAGCGAAACTATTTATATACGCAACGGCACACTAATAAAATAGCGCCTGCGACGAGTGTCATACATTTGTAGACCAAAGCCAAATTAAAAGCACATATAATTAGTAATAAATGTATTTATGGAATTGTACATGTTCTACACCGACATCCACGACACCGGTAGGTGGTTCGACAAATACGAGCTCTGTAGCTTTCAAGAAAATATTTACCATATTTTTAACAGCAAGTACTAATTTGTTCCTCTTGACAATCGATCATCATCGTTATGGTGGTCGAACAAGTGTTTTTGACAAATGGTGGCATAAATTTACTGTCTTGTAATACGGAATCCAACAACATTTTCAGCGTAGATAAAGAAGAGGAGATTTAGAAGTCGCTATAAAACCGAAGCGCAAACATTCGGTGAGATGTAATATATAGAGAAAGAAGAATGAATGGAAAGTGTGCTATTTGAATTTTCTTTTTGTTAACTCACGTGGTATCAATAAAGGAGAAAAAATGATTGTGCAGATTGGGCAGCAAAATGACGACAACATAAATTTCGATAAGACGATTATCGATGCAAAACATTTTTTGATTTTGTTTCCTTTTCTGGTCGCAAGCACTAACAATGGTTTGAGTGCAAAATATGCGTTTACTTTTTTGGTCGTCATTTGAGGCATTTTAGCGAGACATCGATCCTTGTGCAGCGGCAGTTGCACAAATGACAAAACACGATTTTTTTAAATAAGTGAGTCACCGATGCTGAAATTCAAATTTGGTAAGCTGCCATTTTTGTTTGTAGATACGTGGAAATTTTGTTGTTTATTCTTTCTGTAGTTATCACGAGAAGCGATAATGCGAGAGATAGCTCACATCAGAAATGTTTTTCGACAGTAAGGTTCGTCAATACTTCATCATGAGCTTGCTTGGACACATCGGTGGATGGCAAATAACTAAACGTTGGCAAATAGCAATACAACATACAAAAATACCCTCTTTTATGGTAACTGCATCTCTTGAATGCTCATCAATTCAATTTAATTGGTAATAGTTCTGGAAGTTTTTAACTATTGTCTAGATTTGTGGTTACTGTAAGTGCAATAAAAACGGTGTATAACAATCAACACATCCCTTTCATCAAATTTACGTTATTATATCATATGATATGTACAATACCCGTGATTACAGTACATGTATGGGTGATACGATCGCCATAACCCACTTACTATACATTGCGAATGATGGGTCACCTTCGGGTAAGTAAAGACCGAGCGAACAAATGTATGTTATCTTACATAGTGAAACGAAATCACAATTTTTTTATAGAATAAGACAGCTCATAAATGCGGATATCCCTGTAAATACGTGATGAGCTTCGTTATCGGACGTCACTCACATTAATTTTCTATAGATTTGGTCAAACTATTGCAAATCGCTGTTAGCGAACAACAAAACAACAAGGAAAATCAAACATTATATATTTTGAGTTTATCTGAATGTTATATTGGCATCGACACCTTTTTGTTTTCGTGATTTTTCGCTAAACGCCATCGAAGAAAATGTATAACGTAACCTACATTTTTATCGTCGATGTGATGAGGATTTTATAACAAAGCGAACTTTCATCAGGATCAGCGACGTTGCAATGAAGGCTGCGAGTGATACGACAGCGAGCAACGCCGCGCTTACGATCACGCCACCACGGCCACGACCGTCGCTCCAAGCGAGCTACTCGAGCGGCAGTCTGAGCGAGTCCGACGACAGTGTCTCGACGCCGCGCAAAAATCAGATCGTCGCGCGCTCGGCGCAAGGCGCTGTCTTCTTTTTGTTCAACCACCAGGTGCGCTTCGCAGTTGTAGCAACTGTGCACGTATGTGTGTATCGAATAACATCCGGATCGCTCTACAGGCGGGCGGTCACAAGCCGTTCTTGCGCACTGCGGACGGACAGGTGTGCAAACCAGCGATCCCACTCGAGTTGCAGTTCTACGAAGCACTGGACGAACAGTTTCCACAGCTCAAGCCGTTCGTGCCACCATTTGTTGGCGTCGTGTCGGTCGAACTGAGCTTCCCAAGCACGTCTACCGGATCTACATCTACAACCACACCGACTGGCAGTAGCGACAACGACACGCCGCCGTTGGTTGCACGTTCTCCGAGCGTCGGTGACCTCACGCAGCTCGTCGCAGATCGCAACAGCTCGCTGAAGTCGCCATTCCTTGTCGCACCTACAACAGCAGCGCTCCTACCAGCAACAGCGCACGGGAAGAAGCGGCGCCTGTCCAAACACGCGGGTGTCTATGCCAACACCCGTAGCGGCAGTGGCGGCGCGTCGCCGGGTGGCTACAGCGCCAAGCTCTGGCGCAAAGAACGCACGAAGCGTTCGGCTGCCAACAACAGCTCGATCGTGCGCTCGAACAGCACGGGGCAATTGAAAGACTATTTGGTGCTGGCCGACCTGACGCAGCAATATACGCGGCCGTGCGTGCTGGACATCAAAATGGGCACACGACAGCATGGCGAAGACGCGACGCCAGCGAAAGCGCTGAGTCACACGGCGAAGTGCGAAGCAACGACGTCCGCTGCGCTAGGCTTGCGCATCTGCGGCATGCAAGTCTACAATGTCGTCGACGCGAAGTACACGCTGTGGGACAAACACTGGGGCCGCAAACTCACGCCGAACGGCATTGAACCGGCGTTAAAGACCGTATGTTTGTTGTATATTACCCAGTAAAACCCTTGTATCTATATGTAACCTGTATGTAACCCCTATTTAACTCAATGCCTAACAAATGCACTGTGCCACGAATAGTATCTGTCGAACGGCGCTGTTGTGCGCTACGACGTCGTTGCGTCGCTGCTGGCAAAAGTCGAAGCTTTGCAGCACGTGTTGACAGCGACGCACGGTCTGCGCTTCTGGGGCTCGTCGCTCCTGTTGATCTACGAAGGCGAGGCGACTGCTACGCCAGCGACAGCGACAGCAGCAGCAAGGGCCGACGTGTACTTGATTGACTTTGCGCATTGTCAGATGAGCGCGACGCTCGATAGCGCCGATAGCGGCCTCGTGTTGGGGCTCACGAACCTCGCACTTGCGCTCCGGAGTCTCTTGGTCGCTCCACAGAGCGGCGTTGACACGAACGCCAACACAAGCGACGACCGTAGGCACTAAGTCACCCAAATACCAAGTGTCTTGTATTCCTATATCTTATCGATCCGTCATTCGCTCTTGCTGTTGTTCGTCGTCCATGTCATTGCTATTGCTACGTGCTTCAACCGCAAACTGCGCGGCCATGGCGCGATACGTACTTGCGTCCTCGGGTCGTCCGAGCGTCGTGAGGAGCTTTGCACACGTCTCCAGGAGCGCACAGCGCTCGACGCTTCCACTACTGACGTCCGTATCGTCGTCGAGTGCTTGTTGGTACTGCTGCAAAGCGTCCTCGGCGCAGTTTTGCGCTGCAAGGACGTCTGCCAACAACTTGCGCGCGAGCGACGAGTCGTGACAGACGAGTGACCGCCGGAGCAACCGCTCAGCGTCTTCGAGCCGGTCGATCGCAACGAACGCGTTGCTGAGCTCACGCAGGAGCACGGCGTTGCTCAAGTTGTATCGCAGCGCCTGCGCAACGCAGCGCTTCGCGCCGCGCTCGTCCTGTTGCGACACGCGCGGTGTCGACGTGAGCGCGAGCAAAGCAAGGTAGCCCCACACGTCGGCGTTCGTGCCGTCCAAGCGGTTCGCTTCCGCGAGCGCGACGTGCGCCGCTTGCCACTGCTCGAGCCGCAGCCGCGCAATGCCGACGCCGAGCCAACAGGATGCCACACAGAACGCGTCGCACGCAACCAGGAACACGCGCTCGGCCGCTCCAAACTGCGACGCCTGCAGCAGCACGAGTCCGAGGTGGAGCGCAAGCGCAAGACGCAGTTCGTCCGACCGCAGCTGCGCGCGCATTGCAAGTGCACGTTCGAGGCTCTCGATCGCTTGTGTCGTGGCGCTCGTGTCGGTCGCCAAGTACGCGCGACCGAGCGCGAGCCACGCACGCGGTTCATTTGCGTCGACCTCAGTTGCGTCCTGCAGCTGCGTGATCGCAGCGTCGGCGTCGTCACCAATAGACAGCGTCAGCTCAGCAGCAATCACACGCTGCAGCACACGCTCGCGGGCAGTGAGGACGTCGCGCGGCGCGCGGAACGCGTCGGCGTGTGCGAGTGCAGCGCGTGCAACGCCACGCAGCCGCAACTCGTGCGCAAACTCAGCGAGTGTGAGCCAAACGGACGCGACGCACGCAGTTGGTGTTGCGCTGTCGGCATTGCTATTGCTATTGCTGTGCTGCAGTACTTGGCGCGCACGCAGCAGCTCGAGCTGTGCGAGGTTGCCTGTCGCATCTACGCGCGTGCTATGCTCGACATAGTAGAGCGCAAGGAGCGCGTGTGCAAGCACGAGGTCGCGTGCAGCACGTTCTTCGCTGCTTGTGTCCGACAGCGAGGCTGATGCTGGTGTCGCACCATGGGCAGCCAGTGCGTCGCGCACCGCAGCTTTGGCAAACAGCTCGGCGTTGACAGCGTCACGCAGCTCACAGAGCAGAGCTGTGTGAACAAGTAAAGCTGGCAGCGCGTGTGCGTTGAGCGCGAGGCTCTGGCGCAGACTCGCGCCAGCAGTCTCGAGGTCGCTCTGGGCGAGGTTGAAGCGCGCATAGTCGAGCCAGACGCTCTCGAGTGCATGGCGCGACGGGTACTGCATTGTCGTCGTCTGTGGTAGTACCGATGCAGACGCTGCTGTAGTGAGGCTCTCTCCAACAGCAGCACCATGCGTCTCGGCGAACGCTATTCGATCGAGGTGCATCGCTTCGCTCTTGTCGACGTCTCCGTTCACGAAATTCTCGATCGCTTTGAGCTGCAGCGCGTCGAGCGTCGCGGTGATTTCGTGGTCACTCGGACGCCCGAGCGCTGCAGCGTGTGTCGCTGCGAGCGCGTCCGTGTCCGAGTAGACGACTTCATGCAGCACTGCATGCACGTGCTGCATCACGAGCGTATAGAGCTGTCCAAAGTACTCGTCCCGACGCGCAGTCGTTCTCGACGGCCGCGTGAGTGACGGTGGGGCTATCTTGTCGCGGGTCATGTGACTGAGCGGTGTGCTGCCATCCACAGCAGCACCTTCGTCATCGTCATCCAACGCAAACTCAGCGCGTGCAAATCGATCTTGAATGACCGGGACGATGCGCTTCTTGAGTGCTTCTTTGAAGTTTTGATACGCGCCTTGTGTGTTGAGCCGAAACACGAGCGACTGGCGCTTCTCGTCGCGGTTTGCGATCGCACTCACGACGTCTGTCGCTGCTGTTGCAGCTGTTTTTGTTGCGGTTGTTGCACTCGGGAACGCGTCGTCGTACTCTTGCAGCAACTGCAACACGACGCGTCGGATCTCCATGCGCAGATCCCCAAGTGCATCGCGCTGCTGCTCGCGCTCGTTTGCGACGTCCCGCGGCGCGATCAGCGCCTCAATGCTGACGTCCAGTGACAAGTCCTCCACGACAGCAGGCGGCAGCAACACGAGCGGCGTGCTCGCTATTTCGAGTGCGACCTCCAACTGCGTTGCCGCGTTTGTGAGTGACTGAGAGATTGCAGCAGCAGCTTGTAGCATCGCGTCGTACTCGGCGAGCGCTGCTTGGAGTTTCTTCTTCTCGTCACCTGTAGTCGTTGCTGCGAGCTCCTGCTCGAGTGTCTCACGTGCAACGGGTGCGACGTGCTTCAGCGCGACGCACGCGAGTGTGCGCGTCACGCCCGGCGCGACGAGGTCCGACAGATGGAGACGCATCGTCGCGATCGTGACGTCCGGCACTTTGGCGGCATTCTCGACGACAGTTCGTCGCAGCGTCACGCCAACGTGCTTGTCAACGTAGAGATACTCCCGCAGTTGTGCGACTGCGTCCTGAGGTAAGAGAGCGATCGGTAGAGTCAGTGCAAGCTCACATGCGATGAAAGACAAAGTTTAGTCAGTTTTGCAGAGAGAGAGATAGAGAGAGTGGCACCTTGAGGTAAAGCTTGGTGCATCCACTCGACGGTGGGAACGCGACGCTCCACGTCCCGCTAAGTTGTGACACAGCCGCTTCCGTAGCCGCGTCAGTGCTACTGTCGTCGTCTGCCGTTGCGTGCACTGCGTCTCGCGATGGCTCGTACTGCAGCCGTCCACCGGTGATCACGATCGACTCGGTCGGAGGTGCTGTTGCCTCGATACCGTCGCTTGCTGACGTAAGCACAGGCAATCGCAGTTCGAGCTCGTACGCAGCAAGGTTCCGATCCGACGATGCGCAGAGTTGCAGCGCGTCGTCATCGCTCTCACTCGGTAGCGTCCATTCGAGTGGCAGCGACCGTACAGCAAACGAGTGAAAGCTCAGCACGCGGCAACCGGCAGCATAGTCCGCCAAGTCGACGTCTGCATGCGCGCACACACGGAGATCGAGGCGCGCAAATTGCGGCGCTGCGACACTGACACGCTGCTCGAAACGCCCGCGCAGTACTGCGTCGACGAGCGGCAGTTGGAGCTCAGCGAGTAGCTCGTCGCTTGTACGCATGCGTGTCGTGCCTCGATAGACTGCGAGCTGCAGCCGCGCGTTTGCGAGTGTCTCGAGCGTCTCGCGCGTGAGCGGCAGCGGTCGGGAGCTTTGCTGGTACTCGAGGTCGAAATCGTGGGTGTCGCTGTCGTCTAACGTAGAGCTGTCGCTGCCGATCGTGACGCTTTGTGTAAGCGTGTTGTCATCGTTTAGTGGGAACCAAAAGCGCTCGAGGAGCTGGTCGTTCGTGTCTACGAGTTGCAGTGCCACCCAAAGTGGAAGGCGCTGCTGCATTGCGTCTGGTGCGGCTGCATTGTTGGTGCTGTTGTCTT
This sequence comes from Globisporangium camurandrum, assembly GCA_023337595.1. NCBI lineage: Eukaryota > Oomycota > Peronosporomycetes > Pythiales > Pythiaceae > Globisporangium > Globisporangium camurandrum. The sequence goes on from JAADXH010000025.1 coordinate 40,237, forward strand.
TTAGTGTTGATGCGAGTGTCCACGTTACGCGACGCAGCTCGACTGAGAGCGAACCGCGTCGCTGCTGCTGCTCGTCGGCCATAGTAAGACCAACAATGGCGTTACTCGCAGCACGAAGCACGATACAAGAGCAGCGTGCGTATCGGTGTTGTGTACACCAAGCGAGCACCGAGTGCTGTGAGAAGCAGCGCCGTCTAGACGCTTGTCGCCGTTATTGGACTCGTTGTGTCGTCCGATGCGCCACCTCTGTGCATGTGTCTTTTCATGTGTCGCTTCAGAGATCATAAAAAATATTTGGTCAGGATGATAAAAAGAAGAGGTAGCGTGGTCATCGAGCGCGCCTGCACACGACAACGTACATCTGTTGTTCATGATGTTTGATGCTAGCCGATGACTCCCATGCCCATTACATATGCATGCATTTCGCAGGTGTGTCTATCGATCAGCAAGAGTACTTACGCCAGACGCACTTTGGCATGTTGGACAACGAATTCGTTACTAATTCATCACCAATAAAGAGGTATTTTACTAATCCATTACTCAAAAGACACAATCTTACTAATCCATTACGAAAACGCATAAACCTCACCAAAACGTCACTTCACCCAAAGGAGGAAATTCTTTACATTAACGTGACAGTGTGCGGTCAATCGAAGGCTGCAATGCCGTATTAGTGGAGCGGTGGATAATGTCGCACACCACGTCCTGACGCTTGGACTCATTTCATTCGACAGACCGCGGTGTCGTGTCACTCTTTGCACGCAGCAACCACCGCGCTCGCGGATGCCGGCGCTCACACTCATTGACGCCATCGCTACTGCCTTATGCAGCTCAGCATCGGATGTCGATGGACTTTGCTGTAGAGACTGCAAATGATGCCCATCACCGAAAGCAGCAGCGACAACACAAGACATTGCGCTACTTTATACAACTCATGCTGACCAAGCTAACCAATCGCAGCAAACAAGACCAGGGGGAGCGACAACAAACCTCCAATGCGCCATCTTCTGCAGCGAATGTGGTAAATCACTAATGGTTTAGTAACATTTTGTTAATTGAGTAATGGATTAGTATTATACCTCTTTATTGGTAATGGATTAGTAACGACCGTGTTGAACAACAAATTGATCGAAATCCGCATCGACGACACGAAAATGCTGCGCTCGAGGCAGCTCGCGACGGCGACGACGAGAGCGTGTACAGCAGCAGCCAAAGCTTCGACAACGACATTGCGGCCGCTGCGGCACAAACAGCAGCAGCGGCGACTCGCTACACGCATGTTCACGACGAACGGCGCGTCACAGCCTCGTCCACCGCCACCACCGCAAACGACGATCGAGACGCGCAAGATCGAGACACAGCACCCGACGCAACCGATCCAAAAACTCAGTCCAGACATCCTTAAGTCACAGGAAGAGACACGTCGTGTGCTCATTCTCATCCGCACATTCAAGCAATATGGCCACTACGTTGCACAGATCGATCCGCTGCAGAAACGTATGTCCATTGTCTCGTAGCATCGTACCATAGCTGCCTCATTTTGACGCTCTCATACACACAGGCGAGAAGCTCCCGGAGCTTGAAAAGTGGATCAACGGCGACCGGTACGTCGAAGTCCCGTTCTTTGACAACTTTAACCTCCGACGCCTCGCAACGACCAACTTGTTGGAGCTCACGACCTACGGTGCGGCCTGTTGAACAGCTTCGACTGTACTGTATGACGTACTCAACAAACTGGCTCTTTGTTGTATGTCAGGCTTCACGCCAAACGACCTCGATCGCGAGTTTTTCATTGGCGACGACCTCTCGATCGGTCCCGTTGCGACGCTCCGACAGGTGCTTTCGAGCTGTTTGATAGTCCCCAAAAGAGCCAGTTGCTCATTTTTATACAACAATAGATCGTCACGGAGCTCCGTGAGCTCTTCTGTGGCTCGATCGGGACGGAATACCAACACTTGCGCAATCGCGACGCTGCATTGTGGATCCGGAATCGCCTCGTCACGTACAAAGTGCGTTCGTTTGTACTGTTCTATCTCTTCCCAGACGCTCTAATGTACTATTCGATCAATCAATCGATTCGTAGGATCTACGCTTCAGCGACGCTGAACGGGTCGACATCTTTCGCAAAATCGTCGAATCCGAACTGTTTGAACGCTTCTTAGGCCGTCGATTCAGTGGCGCGAAGCGGTTTTCGATCGAAGGCGGTGAAAGCCTCATTCCTGGCTTGACAGCAGTGCTGGAAGCTGCAAGTGCACAAGGCGTCGATGTTGTGCACATGGGCATGGCGCATCGTGGTCGCTTGAACGTATTGGCAAACGTTTTGCAGCGGCCATTGCGTGCGATCATCTCGCAGTTCCAGCCGTACTTACCAGACGAACCCGAGTACCCAAACAACTCGGACGACGTGCGGTACCATCTTGGGACTTCCTCAGTCTTGAAAATGGCCAGTGGCCGAACACTCGAAGTGAATCTAGCTGCAAATCCGTCGCATCTAGAGGCCGTGAACGCTGTTGTGTTGGGCCAAACGCGCGCACGGCAAGTCCAATTGGATCGAGAGACGACGCGCAGCGATGCGCGAAGCGACGCGAGTCAGCGGGTGCTGCCGATCCTGCTGCATGGCGACGCGTCGATGTTTCAAGGTTCCGTAAGAGAAGCGTTTGGGTTTAGCGCGCTCGAGGATTTCCGAACTGGTGGGACGCTCCATATCATCATCAACAACCAAATTGGGTTTACGACACTGCCGAAACAAGCCGACTCGGCAGTCTATTGCAGCGACGTTGCGAAGATCGCACGGAGTCCGATCTTCCACGTAAACGCCGACGACCCAGACGCAGTTGTGAAAGTCATGCAGATCGCTGTTGAGTACCGTCAGACGTTCAAGTGCGACGTTACGATCGATCTCGTGTGTTACCGACGCCACGGACACAATGAACAGGACTCGCCGGAGATCACAGCGCCCGTGATGTACCACTGCATCAAGCACCACCCGACGGTTATTGCACAATATCGAAACAAATTGGAACGCGACGGCGCGTTGGCGCCCGGTGAGTATCACGAAATCGTCGCAGCGTTTGAAACACACTTGGCGGCCGAGTACCAACACGCGCGGACGCTGTTGCCGTCTGCGTGGAACAACATGGGCGATGTTGTCGACGCAGCAGCGACAGCGCAGACGCAGATGGCGGCAGCGCATTGGAGCGCCGACTGGTTTGCAGCGAACGATCCGTCACGCAAGTTTGTAAGTGGTGAGAGCGCCAGTAGATCGACTGGCGTCGATCGGCAGCTGCTGGAAGCAGTCGGGACGCAGTTGTTTCGCATTCCCGAAGGTTTTGCGACCCACAAGAAGGTCGAAGCGATCATGAACAACCGATTACGGGCCGTTGAGACCGGCGACCGCGTTGACTGGGCGACGGCCGAGATGCTCGCGTTTGGCAGCTTGTTGGTCGATGGCGTGAGCGTCCGTTTGAGCGGTCAGGACTGCGAACGCGGGACGTTCAATCAGCGCCACGCTGTGTTGTACGACCAGTCGGAAGCGCCACTTGCTGCTGCGCGAAACGCGACGTTCACGCCTTTGAACGAGCTGCGCGTCGACGCAATCCGCACACAGCTTGGGACGGAGTCCGCGCCAGCGCGTGGGCAGTTCCACGTCTGCAACTCGCCGTTGAGTGAAGAGGGCGTCCTCGGGTTTGAGTACGGCTACTCGCTCCAGAGTCCGCAGACGCTGACGATCTGGGAAGCGCAGTTTGGGGACTTTGCGAACGGCGCGCAGACGATCATCGATACGTTTGTGAGCTGTGGTGAGCAAAAGTGGCAGCGCCAATCGGGTTTGGTGTTGGCATTGCCACATGGCTACGAAGGCCAAGGACCAGAACACAGCAGCGCCCGCATCGAGCGGTTCCTGTTGTTGCACAACGAAGACAGCGACGCGACGTTTCGCAGTGCGCGCGACGTTGTGGATATCGAAGCAGACGCCGAGGCGGCCGACCAGCGCGCGAACTTTTGTGCCGTGATCCCAACGACGCCAGCACAGTATTTCCACGCACTGCGGCGCCAGACGACGCGGAGCTTCCGCAAGCCGCTCGTGCTGTTTGCACCAAAGTCGCTGCTGCACCACCGACCGTGCAACTCGGATTTATCGGATCTAGCAGCTGGCACGACGTTCCAGCGCGTGTTGCCGCCGCATCCAGACGATCAAGCGAATATGGTCGCAGACACGGACGTGCGCAAGCTGTTGCTGTGTGCGGGCAAGATCTATTATCCACTCGCACACGCGTTGCGGAGCCGCAACGTCCGAGATGTTGCAACGGCGCGCGTCGAGCAGCTCGCGCCGTTTCCGTTTACCGACGTTGCAGCAACGATCGCGCGGTACCCAAACGCGACGATCGTATGGGTCCAGGAGGAGCCGAAGAACATGGGGGCGTTCACGTTTGTATCGCCGCGCGTCCAGAACGTACTGCGGCATTTGGATGATCGCCGCAGCGTCGCGTACGTTGGTCGCCCGCCTGCTGCGTCGCCTGCAACGGGGCAGTACGAACTCCACTTGCAGGAGATGCGCGTGCTCATTGACGACGCACTCGCATAGCGCTTATTGGAAAAGTAGTATGACAGATGATAGCAAAACAAAAACAGACGACGACGTGATTTCATTCTGCTGTCTGTCGTACATCGACTGCATTGCTCACGTTTTACGCTTTACGCTTTACGCTTCACTGTGGAGCTTGCGGTAGAGCGCCTCTTGTGCGTGGCGCGCGTCGAGGGATGCAGCGTGGGCTCTCGCGCTCGGCTGTGCGACGTGCAGTGCACTGTGTGCAGGCAGCGCTGCGGCAGCTTCCAGTGTATGGAGTCCGAGGTACGACCCGAGCAAGATCGCAATGCCGCGCGACGTCGTCTCGTGTGCGTCACGCTCGAGCACGAGCTCTTTCCCAAGTGCGTCTGCGAGCATCTGGCGCCACACGGGCGACGCAGTGAGCGCCGTGCCGCTCGCAACTACAACAGCATTCGCGTCTGCGTACGGTGCTGTTGGAGATAGCATCCCATAGTTAGTCAGAGACGCTGTTGTCGAGAGAGAGTCAGCAAGATGACGCACCAAGGAGCGCAAACACGGAGCTGATGCGCAATGCGACCGACTCGAGCGCTGCGTGGAGCACTTGGACGGGCGTCGTCCACTTGGTGATACCGCTGATCGCACATGTTGCGTCTTCGGCCCACCCAGGTGCGCGCTCGCCACTCAGGAATGGCAATACGGTCAGTGGATGTGGCGCTGCTGCTGCTCGTACGCTCTCGAGCTGCGTGCTCAGGTCTGTTGCGTGGAGTGTACAGAGAGCGAGATCAAACCATTCAGCATCAGCCACTCGTTCTATGTTACAACATGGCAGTATCCAGACCCACCTGCGTCCGAGAGCTGGAGCGTCTGCCTAAAGAATTTGTACACAGAGCCGCCATCGCTGAGCGCGCCACCCAGCAGCACGTGGTCTCGACTGATGCGGTAGCACCAGAGGCCCGCTGGAACCTTGTTGCTGCGCAGCGCGGACGTATCGACGATCACGCGGATCGCAGCGCTCGTACCGATCGTGACCGCAATGCGCCTACGACAGCATAGTAAACAGTCCAAGTCATTAGTGAAGTGTGTGTATAGAGACAGCGAAAGTGAGAGAGAGAGAGAGAGAGAGGTGACGCGATGCGTACGAGCTGTTGATGCACTTGGAGCCAATGTTTGCCGCAGCGCCGTCGCCCATGCCAAGGAAGAACGGCACTGCCTGGAGTTCCGGCCACTTGCGTGCAAATGCTGGTGTGAGCCCGACAAACGGCGTCGACGCGTCGGCAAGTGGTGGCATCTTTGTTGCGTCCATGTGCACGAGCGCCAGGAGTGCGCGGTCCCACTGCCAGTGGCGAAAGTCAAACAAGCCGGTCCAACTCGCTTCCGGGAAGCTCATCGGCACGCCGCGCTTCGTAGGTCTCGTCGTCGAATCGGCGCCTGTGCGCGTCCACTTGCCAATGAGGAAGCTCGAGATGCTCTGCCACTTGGCGACGCGCGCAACGAGCGCGGGCTCTTCAGCGTGCAGCCGCAAGAACGTCGCAGGAGCGTACGCAGGATGGATCACAGTGCCCGTGCGGTCGTGGAAGTCAGCGAGTGCCCCTTGCTTCATCAGTAGTGCACGCAGCTGCTGCGCATGCACGGCAGTCGATGGCCGACGTCCTGCGTACTGCAGACGTCGTCGTTTGTCGTTGGTGGTTTGATTGTACTGGTCAGTCCAAAGAGCCAGACAGACATGTGATAAAGCGTGGAGAAGCGAATAGAGGGATCCGTACCGTGTAGACTGGTGTGACAGGGAAACCCTGGATGCAGCGACGGTCGATGGTGTTGCAAGAGATCGAGTGAGTGATGCAATGGATTCTCATGATACGGATTGGCACTCTGATCGGTAGGTCATCGAGTAGACAGAGCGATACGTTGACGCACCTGGTCATCGGTACCGAAGATATTCATTGCGAATGAGCTAAAGCCGACACCGGCGATCTTGTTTGTCAGCTGCGTCGCGCGCAGGAACGCAAGTGTGTCACTCACGACGCTCTCGACGTCGGCAGCGATCTGCGCAATGCTCGCTTCGCCATGGGCGTCAATGCAGTCGCCGTGGATCTGCTGCAGTGAGCCGTCGATGAGCACCCACTCGACATCGTTTTTGTCGTTGCTATTGGTAGATGTAATGTTGGCACCCACACGAGGTCGCAGTAGCGCAAAGCAGCTCGCGCGAATCGAAGAACTCCCAATGTCGATGACGATCACGATCGGCGCGTCGCGGTACTGCTCAGGGTGAGCGAGCCCTGCCAGAAGCGCCACATGCGCACGCCGCTGCTGGTCTTTGCGCTGCACGTGTGCGAGAGCAAGCGCAACAACGACGGCACCTGTAGCTGCGAGCGCGGATACGAAGAGCTTCATGATCGATGTTTTTCGAGCTGTCCACTTTGTACTCTGATTTGATGTGCATCAAACACTTACTTATATAGCAGAATATATTAATTAAAACAAGCAAAGTTTGCTCATTTGAAAAGCAGTTTTTTAACTATGACGGGAATGACAAGGTGCGCGCGCTCGTGCATCTACGTGTATGTTCGTGTTGCACCTGTGTGTGAGTAAACACACACGGCACACACTGCTGCTTGCCATACTTACACACACACACATGCACCTTCTTCACCACAGAGTCGTGATTGTGCAGGACGGCAACATCACACAAAAGTACCAGGAGCTGCTGCGGAAGCTCGAGGCAATTGGCGGCCAGAAGATCGGGCGGCATGTCGTGCACTGCCGTCTGTTCAACCGCAAGACCACAACAGGTTTGTATCTGTGTGTACCTATCGCCTACAGCTGAACGCTTGCTGACGCTCACTGCCGTGTCGTTACTTCGACCACGTTTTCGCTAATGTTGCTGCTCATGCGACTGCACTGCGGTCTCTCTACGACCTTTATCCACCACAGTCGACTACAGCAACCAGCGCATGTTCATGCTGCGCATGTCACAGAACGACGACCTCGTGTATGCAGTGCTTGTGAATGAGCGTGCAGCAAAACACCCGTCCGTGAGCGACAACGGTCTCGAAGGCGCGTCCGAAGAGTGCACGCTGCTCGAGTGCGGCCTCGACGGCGCGACGATCCTCCAGCAAGTCGAGATCTACGCATTCAAGTCCGATGGCCAGTTTGAGGTGCGCGTGCCTGTCGAACTACTTGATGGATTGCGGTAGGACAGCTGCTGATGCGTCATGACACACAGGGGACGCAATACGCCGTCGGAGACTTTGTCGTGAGCGTCTGTACGTTCATGTCGCGCAACAACCAACCGCGCGGCCTCGTGCTTGAAGTCCAGTACGCGCCGTGCTACACTGTGTCGCCTGCTGAGACGCTGTTTGATGAGTTTGTCGCCCATCTTGTTGCAAACGACGTCGATCGATTGCGCAAACCGATCGAGCACGTGCTGGCGCTGTTTGACAAAGTCGGGTTGCCACCGACCGACTACTCGCTCAAGCACACGGCGCTGCAGTACGTCGCAGCATTCAACATCTTGCGCAAGTTGGACAAGTAGGAGACGCACCACGACGTTGTTGTTGAGCGAGTGGGTAGTGGTTATATTGGCAGTCTGATAGACAATGTCGAGTCGCGTAGTGTCGTTATTTCGTTTCCTGCTATACTGTAATTGCTAACCACTGTTGCTAAATAGCTCGGTTCTTCTAAACTCACTAAAATTGTTTTTATTTGGGTTTTTTGTGCACAACTCAGCAACTGCAGTCTTTTCTTGCATCGAAGTGCGTACGCAACAATGGCACAAGCTGCGGCAGGCGACGACATGGACATGGACGAAGACATGCTCTTTGCCGGCGACGACACACGCTTTGACGTCGATGACTTAGACACGTCCGAGCTGCAACCAACATTCTCGACTTCGTCACTGTACGAGTCGCCATCGCTTTCGTTGCCACAACTGTCAACAACAAATTCACTCTCGGCGCATCATCAGCAACACAGTCAGCAGCAACAAAACATTGCACAGCAACAGCACATGCTGCGCAGCACGCAACTGAGCTTTGACACGTCGACGCAGCACGCGGTCGATGAACTCAGAACGAGCTACCATGACGACAGCAGTGATAGTAGCAGCCGCAACAGCAGTGTGCCCTTTGGCGAGTCGCATCGGCCACTTGCGTCCATCGACACACGCGCGTTCCGCCTCACCGACACGTCGAGTACGTTCCGCACAGGCGAGTCGACAGTCGAGTTTGGTGATGTCGAACAACAGCAGCAACAGCATTCGATGATATCCCTGCTATACACGAACGCAGTCGACCTCTCGTCGTCGTCATCAACTTCCACTTCCTCTTCCTCTTCGCCTGCGTCGTCTATCAACAGCAGTCCCAATACTCCATCGCCCATCACAAACGCCACCCACCAACCTACAGCCACTAGTAACGACCTTGCACTGACAGACGCACACAGCAGCAGCAGCAACAATGACAGCAGCCAGCACTGCGCTGTTGCAGCAGCAGCCAGCAAACAGATCGACGCTCGTTGGCGCTGTTCGGTCGCAGACTGTGACAAGAGGCAACTGCGCCACGGTGTGTGCAGTAGCCATGGCGGCCGTGCGCGGTGCAAAGTGCCCGGCTGCGACAAGTACGATCGCGGCCAGGGCAAGTGCAAAGCGCACGGCGGTGGGTACTTTTGCAAAATCCACGGCTGCAGCAAGAAAGACAAAGGCGGTGGGCTGTGTGCTGCACATGGCGGCGGAAAGAAGTGCTCGGTTGATCTTTGCTGTACACCCTGTGTCGGTGGCGGTCGCTGCAAACTCCACGGCGGCGGCAAGCGCTGCGACGCACCCGCGTGTCGCAACTGGGCACTGACCGCTGGCAAGTGCAAGGACCACGGCGGTGTGGGTCGCCGCTGTTTACGCCGCGGGTGCGATAAGCACGACCAAGGCGGCGGCTTGTGCCTCGCACACGGCGGTGGCCGCAAGTGCACTGTCGCCGAGTGCACGAAGAAGCAGGTGCGTGTCAGTCTAACTATCTGGCTCTCTAGGTACGTCAGTCGATTGACTGACTGGCTCTCCACTCAATTAGATCCGATTTGGTCGCTGCTGTGCGCATGGCGGGAAGCCACGCTGCACCGTCGACGGCTGCGAGCGACTGAGTCAACACCGCGGTCTCTGTAAAGCCCACGGCGGCACGAAGCCCTGCGAGGTTGCTGGCTGCGTGCGCAAAGCGAACAGGGGCGGCCGGTGCATCGGCCATGGCGGCAGCAGCGGGTTTTGCCGCACGCCTGGCTGCACAAAGGCAAACCGCGGCGGCGGGTACTGCAAAGCCCACGGTGGCGGTAAGAAGTGCAGTGCAGCACCAGCATGTAACGCGTGGGCGATTGGCGGCGGCGCGTGTCCACAGCACGACGTGTTTCAGACGACTGCAGCGTCAGCAACTGTGAGCGTCTGATTTAATGAGACCGAGAGAGCGAGAGAGATAGCGCGAGGGAGAGAGTGAGTATTGATTATCTATGGGAACACGTCAATACGTGTAATATTGGTGTCAAAGTAGCAATATTGGTATCGAATGCTTGTTATTTGGTATCAAATCGTAAAACTCGAACGCCTCTCGGTTCCATTGACTTGTCTACGCGATCGATCGATCGATCACAGGAACGCGATGCCCGAATTGATAGCAGCAACTTCTGCTGGCGTCAGTGGCAGTCGCTTGACGTGCGAGAACGGCAGCACGTTCGGTCCCGACGGCTGCACTGGCGCTTTGGCAGCTGCGCCGGTCGATCGAGACGCAGATTCCGCTTGCGGTGACGCAGCATCTGGCAGCAGCGACCGCTTGCCGAGGAACTTGATCAGCGGCGTACGGTGGCCATCGTCTGACGATTTGGCTGGAGCTTCTGGCGTCGACTTTGGCGCTGGTGCTTTCGATGGTGTCGACTTTGGCGCCTCTTTTGGTGTCGAAGCGCTCGATGAAGGCGACGACGATGACGACGACTTGGAGTCCGGCTCTGGCGCGCGGCTGTCGTCGACCGAGAAGAGCGCGCGGCCGACTTCGACGTTCTCCTCGAGCTTTGCGAGGTGCTCGGTGATCGTGCCGGCGACTGGGCTCATCACGTCGACGCTCACCTGTGTGGTAGATGTTGGCAGCCCATCCGATAGAGAAACGAGGGAAAAGTCAGCTCTATATAGATGTGAAAGGGGGAAGTGGATGAGAAGCATTGCAATAACATTCGCAATGCTAGGTGTTTGCACCGTACCTTATCGGTCTCGAGGATCGCGACGACCTCGTCTGCGTGCACAGTATCGCCCACTTCCTTGACGATCTGCACGAGCGTGCCTTCGCTGATCGAGTCGCCCATTGACGGCACGTTCACGGTCGTGATTGCAAAACGCGTGCTCGACTGGTGGAATGCACGTCGCGCGCCATTTACTGTCTGCTGCTGCTGTGTGGCGCGCACGCACAGGCGCTGGGTCGTCACGCGAAGGCTGCTCCACATCGCTAAACACTGCTCTGCGTCCGTCAACTTGAGTTTAGGAAATGAGTGTCAAACAGTTTGAGCCGCACACTTTTTAGATTCTGATTTTAATCCTTTATTGAGACTAATATATTCACAAATAAATTTGTCAAAATTCGGCTATTAACATAATAAAACGACAGAAACTGAGCACACATACCTGCTACATGAAATGCTACCGTAAATATTGGTATTTATATACTGTACTGTACAATACGTGGGCGATATTACTTGTTGCACAGACTCACACAGCAACGCACTTCAAAGCTATGCGTGCTAAAAAATGGATTACCGACATATTTTGTTGCTCCGACATCAGACCAACAAACAACCCGAACCCACTTCGCGTGCGCGAAAAAGCAAACAACAATTATACTCGATTTTCTGGTGCTTCATGAATACGATTTGCGGTTGTGTCTGTATAAGCAAGTATATTTCAGGCCACTATTGTGAATGGTTGTTCGTGTGCTGTCTGCAAAACAAATTGTTTAAGGCAACATGATGCAATCGTTAAGACTACATTGAAAATATCTGGCTCAAAACAGTGAAATGAGTGTCAAACAGTTTACGCCTTGCAATAATACAGTAGTAGTGCTGTCTGTAAAACGACTGTTTAGTAAAATCATATTGAAATATACCTCATAATCATTGTATCGGTTTCACGTGCGCGCAATGTCCGATTATGAGCACACTTCCTATTTATAGTATATGAATAGTATACGCAGCACATTTTAAATTTGAATTATTTTCATAGCGTGTAAATTTATATCCATACTATTTGATATAATGGGAAAAGAGCAAGTATTGTAAACATCATTAATCCGTATTCAATATCAATCTTCAAATATTAACGATACAATTTTTATGTCTTAGCTCTCCGACGATGCAGCAATTGCAACAAACTCATGTTGATAGGCATGCAAATATTTTTATCAAGATTAAATACCGTGCGTGAAGCATGAAGGCGTGTGGTGACCATATATATAATATGTAAACGCAAATTACAGAAGTTTGTGACAAACCTGCGTAGTTATATGTAAAACATATCGAAAAGCCTACTATTTGCGCCGTATCGCCACGCTTGAAGATATCAATACGAAGCTTAATATACAAGTTTGATACTGAAAATGCTGCAAAATAGCTTTAACTTATATTAGTATTACATATAAGTCGATTAGTTTCTATTGATAAATATAGAATACCAGCATCGGCAGAACAAATCTTTAGATATTGGTAGTCGTAGATAGTGTGATAATGCAATTTGGTATATAATATATATTTAACAACTACAAAAAGCACAACCTATTCAATAAAGATTAGAACGTCTAATGATACACGTTTAGTTTTGCAAATGCTCTACTGAAATATGCTTTGCGACGTCAGAGCTTGTATATCTCTACTTACAAGATGAATTGTAAACTTACAATTCTTATATGCGCGTACTTATTGAATAATTTTATGCGATATAACTGCCACTGCTTACAACTCATCAATATTAACTTCAGGCTGCCAAAATTAGCGTCCAAACGGTTACGTCCTGTACATTCTGTGAATGATATGCTAATGTTATTTATATTTCTATCACGTAATGTCAGATTACACAAGAAATGAAAGACTAAAACACGTTTGACATATTTTTACCCAATGTTTGTAGGACACACGCTAAAAAATTGATACTTGATAATGGCTGAGACATAAATACTATGCTATATTCGATATCAAACTGTCAACGAAAGTTGCATATCCAAGGGCTTTTAATCGTCTGCAATATATAGATTGGATATACGTCGATTAGTCTAAATTCTGAGTTATTATCATCAGCAGCGTTAAAATCACAAAACATATACGAATTATACTATATACGTTAGAAATGTTGTTTTAACGCATTATTGCAGCAAAATCAATGCACTTCAAAATTTTGTACAACAAAATGTCGAACACTGTATATTGGCTACAAAAGTACGAGCACAAATACATAGCGCACATACTGTCTATGCTGACCATTACTGTGCATTAACATCGATAATTAACTTGAAAAAATTTCTCTATTTGTCATTTATACATCGCTGCACAAACAATTGCTGCAGGCGAATATTATGACTCGGGTAATGTATGCCGTCATTTGTAAGAAATCACATACGAAATGCCATTGTTTTCTTAATGTTTTATTCTCTTGCGGAAAAGAGTATAAGTATTACCAAATGCTTATTTACTTTATTTCAAAATTTTAAAGCACACTTTAATGTTAACAAACATCAGTTTGGTACATTTATTTGACATAGATACGAAGTTTAGTGCGTCTAATATATTATTCACGTTGTTGGTACTCATAAATACGTACGAAGTTGAATGTAAGGATAATGACATAACTTGATGTACAGTATTTGTCTTACTTCTACGTTGTAATTACGAAAATTACGAAAATTTATAGGCTCGCCACGGAATAATTAATTTACGAGAATATATGTATACTATACGAGACCGAGATACACGGACCCAACATAGACGATTACAAATTCGCGCGAGTTTATATTTGCAGTGCAATAAGCAACTTTCTAAGAACAACAGACATATTTGCACGACAGTTATCAGATCACATTTTGCAAGCACATGTGCCACCTATATTTTAGTACGTATATATACGCGTTAATAAACGATTTGTAGCGGATGTAGAAACTTACTACGTGTCAACTTTTCAAATTTAGACAATTTTTAGTTCAGGAAATCAAGGTTAAACTGTATGTCATATGTTCTTGACTGAGGCGTACACTGCCAAACAATATGAGCCGATAACCACGATTGATGGTTTTTTGCTTACATACTTATTTGAGGTTTACTTGTTTGGCTTTATAGTAGCGCAAATTCAAACGCAATAGCCTCGATTTGAGGTTATTCAGACGTATATTGGTTTATGTACAAACATCGAGGTATTTATTGCTTTACTCGTACATTGGCACGCAAAACAAGCATTAGGTATTCACTCATATGTAACTTGATATCATACTCCAATAGCAAAGTCAACGATAAGCATGATAACATCACCTCGATAAATGTGAAGCTCAGGCTCGCTGGGATGCGTCAGTTGCGTTACCCGCTGAAAGTCCGTTGCACTTGTCGCATTTGCTGATGCACAAATGGCAATTATATAACGTTTGCATTCGAGACTGTGAGTCTGAACGTAGATGTCGTGAAATGCTCTGCTTGGTGGTCTGAAAAGTTGTTTTTGCGGCCCGTCGACGGTAGTACGAGTTTCCAAATTTTGTATGATATTTTCTAACAAACACGGTATTAAACAGAGTACTACTATATCGAAGTAAGAGCATGTGGTGACTCTTACCCCGCGTCAATTGTATGCTAGAGGGTATCTATTGCTGCTGAGCGTGTACATTGTAATGTATAACAAATAGTAAGAACGACATCCAGCAGTGACAGTATACTCACAATACATGCGTTAGTATGTAGGATCCGAATTCCATCGAACCAGTACAAATGTGTGAATCCGCTGCTACAATCTAATACGGTATATCATGTATGAAGTTGTCGTCGCCCCATTATACGAGGAAATTAGTTGTTACACTCCCAAACGGTTCATTTTGTGCGAACGAAGGTATTATGGCATATGAAACAATAGCTATGCATTTTCATGTTTACAAACCCATACACAAACAAAATTGGAATTTTACATGACGACATAGTTGTCAATTGCATTAACAACTAAAGTGTGCGTATTAAATTATATGACAATGTTTGATAGTACTCCACGACAGGTAAGTGTACCACTATTCGCTTAACGTGGGTAGCGACACAATATAGAGACGGAGAAGCACATACCGGTACTCGAATCTATCACACCAGATTCCTCGATGTCTCGTCGTGTGGTTGCGACGTAAGAAGTGTTAATGATGTCTAAATGCAATACGTGAATACGGTAGTTACCATATAGTAGTCAAATTACGCATTATCATCTGACTGTGGTTACTGGGATTGCTCATACAAAGGCACATTAATGGCAAACTTTTGTAACGTGGTTGTTTATCGTTCGCTAAACACGCATACCCAATAACGTCGCACATGTTCTACACATCGCGTAGTGCATATTTATGTGATGTATCGCCATTTCTGCCAGGCTAGAAGTGTACTTAAATATTTCTCGCATGCGTGCGCATTAACGCGACTGAGTTTTGACAATCTGAGTAAGTGCTGGAACATACTCTTGTTAAAAGGTCATACCAATATAAAGCATTTATGTGAACGGTGTAGAGTATTTATGGATTGCAATAGTGCATGCGTGGTGGTATCGTAGTATATATGCTTATAACTACACAGACACAAAGAAATGAATAGCACATGCACACAACGCATATATCGCATAATGCTATATATACGAAATACGCCACGCCAAGCATTTCATCAGTTTGTCGTATTAAGCGACTGAACTAGGTAGATATTGCAATACTCGCAATTGGTAAATATATTTTGTATTGGATTCAAATATTATGTATTGTCTGTAACATGACAACTCCCAATATTCATCGTGTAAAACCGTTGTTTAGATAATTACTTTGAACACATAAGATTACCGCCTACCATGCAATAGACGAATAGCATGAACCAGAACAAGCGCACATATACACCACTCGGCCATGTACAGAATGAGTTATTGTCGGTACAATATAACAACACAGATGCAAACACAAAAACAGTGTAAATGTAGCAGAGCCTGCTAGGATGACGTAGTGGTTCATGTTCATGTTGCTTAATGAGGTCTGCAGAGTTCTCCAAAACAATATTCTCATTTACATATAGCAGCATGCTGGAAATGTTGAGTATCACTAAGATTGTTAATTTACACATATTCCACACGAAATCACCTTCAAGCCTGGGGAAGAATTGAAGAGACATATATCAGGCATATTCTCATCCTCCAAGAACCAAACCACTTACACATTGATGTCACTCAGGCTCGTACAGTACGAGCTGCCGTCCTTACAAAATATACGTTCTGAATGTGCTGAGTTGTTTGTACACTGCTAGTTGCCAAAGAATGTCATCGTGTAATGTTTTAGCAATTTTGCTAAAATTCGCGCTCCAGAAATGTATCGAATCAGCTACCAATATGTTTAATAGTTTGCCGCATTTTTGCTACACGATTGAGCGATTTCGGCAGTGTTCTGTAATTTGATTTTTTGCACGAGAAATTGGGTCTTGGATACTGTACAAATTCTTGCATATTCGCAAATAAATTTGATTGTGCTACCGCATAGTCCTCTTTAGTTGCATGATCCGTTTGACAGTACTTGTTTTAGCTTGAGGCCTACATTCGGTGATTCCGGAGAGCGTTTGCAATTGTGTTTTCGCTGTCAAATACGCATTGACTCGCACTGTAGTACTTAACTAGCACAATATTGTGTCATTTCTTGGTTATTTATTTGAAGCTGTAGAATAGTGATGAGCATAATATGCGTTTTCTTTATCATACTCTTCAGGTAAGACATGGAATTGCTTAATCAAATTCGAAGCAAGGTAAATACAAAATATGAGAAAGAAAGCACACACGCAATGGAATATCGATTGCACAACTCTACGCGCAAGCTGTGCTTTGCAGTAGAAAAAAGCAACACATAAAACCAAAGAAGCACGAAAGAGACACTGCTACAGTTCCTGTGGAGTACAAGCGCATGATTCATATATCAGAAATACCTTAACATGCTTCAACATTGAGCATAACACATTATCTAAAAATCTTCAGCACATCGTCATATTTGATTAATATGATGCACATAACATTAACACAGCTATAACGTTCATGTGCTGTTCGCGCGTCGGTCATAATTTATCTATTTGTATATTTTATGCTACCTTACACATGTATCATCTTTCTGAATATATCACTTGTAGTTGGTCCAACCAAGTGCCAAGTGTACCGACAAGGCTTGTATAAAGTTGAGTTAGAGATCATTCAACGATTTGTAACCCTGACATCATTTATACACATTATACAACATACAACGTTTAGCTTGATAGTCGAAACACCGCCAAGTCAAAGAGCGAGATGAACATAGATATTGCATATCTAAGAAAATCAAGCGTGCGATCTTGATTATATTACTTTGTCATTCACCCTTGCGCATTATTACGCACCACAAACAAATACCTTCACGGAGAACTCGATGGAGCAGGTTGTTTGTCGTCACCGCACCCCACTTTGTATTGTATGATGTCTATCGCTCCTCGCATCATTTTTGCTAGCTTTTAGACGCACAAAATGCAAAACAGTACATTAGGGCTTTGGCATGCATAAGTTTGCAACTTCAAACAGAGACACTTTTGGTATGCATGTGCAAACGGAGGAGACATCGAAACGTATGCACAACAACTGTGACAAAATCAAGTGAACACAGTCGTATTACGTTGCTGCATAAAAAGCTTAAGCCTTACAAAGTTGCCGTTGTTGTTGAAGCAGGCAACACTGTCTACGAGCTGCAGCATACTTCGCCACACTCCATTGCTTAGCGCTGCGCACAGTGTCGCCGTCGACTGCAATAGCACGGGAAAGTCGAATCTGTCGGCCGTCAATCGGTTCGTGCTGCTCAAGGCGCGCTTTTCAAACTTGCGGAGCGACGAGCGGTGCGTGCTGCTGCAGGATGGCGCGGGTTAGCACGCACTCGCTACATTCGTCGAGCTCATGTTTGACACGCAGAGTCAGTGGACGGCAGATCGACGACACGATCGCAACGGTCGACGCGTGACTGCAGGAGCTCGAGACTGAGAAACGCAAGCTCGGTGTGTTCGAGACGCTCGCTCACTCAGCGTCTTCCTTTCTCTTCTTCTTGTCGCGCCCAGTCCCACCGTGGTCAGTGCTGTTCTTTCGCGAAGACGAGAACCACGTCGTGACACGAAGACCCACAGACGCTGTCCATGGCGTCGCGATGTTCCATTCACTGGATGACGTCGGCGAAGAGATCACTGTCTTCCTGCTCGTCAAGCTCGCCAACAGGCATCAGTTTGAACGCATCGTTCCAGTCGCGACATCGAACTCGAGACCCTTCTGTTCGCAAGTCACGACCGCGCAGAAGTGCAACTGCGTGACGTTTGGATCGCATCGTTTATGAAAAAACGCGACGACGCGCGTACACAGCTTGTGGGACCACCTACTACGTTGGCGCGGTATAGCGTTGTTGTGGCGATTCGTACTTTTGTGGATTGGTAAATTTAGTACGGAGGTTGTAATATACATTAGCGAACAACGACCACCGACAGCACATGTGTCGTTGTCGTCGCTATTGCATCAGTGGTGCAACAACACCAGAAGTGCTGAGATGGCGCAGACACTGGACCACCCTCCGTAGATCAAGGATGTGTCGATCGCGTACAACGACTAATAGCCACTGTCGTCTGCGATCTTGGAGATGAAGCGCTTCCATCAGAAGTAGCGGCTGTTCTTTCTAGCTTACGCTCGTCGTGGGCTCAACCTCGTCGTTCATTTATTAGTAACCTCCAACCCGCACCTGCACCAAAGCCACGACGTCCGATGCGACAACCGACTATCAGCAACGCATTCTCGTATTCCGCCGTCATCGCTCGATTCTGTTCACCTAGCACATAGCGTTTTCTACTTGCATTTGATACATCGATCCCGCTCCGAATAAGCACAAACCAGCGAGCGACGCTGTAAAGTGCCATAGACAACAACAGTATCAGCCGCAAATGGCATCGGTTCCTATTACATACATCGAATCCCCACTTCGCATTCTCGTTGTTCCTTGTAGCTCGCTGGCGTGAGATGTCTGCTATTCATGCCGTCGTACTATCGTCAGCTAGTCGACTTGTTCGTGATATGTGCCATCAGATTGTCGTACTCGATCGTTATTATGATCGTCGCTGCTGGTGTTACTGCTACTGCGGATGACATGACTGTTCTCATGGCTTTCATTGCCAGTGGTTGCAGGCGCAGACGCTGCAGCAACAGTAGTAAGTTGTCGCTTGCAGTGCCACCAGTCCACAACGTGCGTCCGCAAATTGTGAACGTGCGCACTTGTGAACACGTCTTTGATGCCATCGACGATCGTACTGACATAACAGACGAGTACAAGTATGTGATCAGCGTCAAACAGTTAATCAGGACGACGCTTATCACAACCCACTGACATCACAAAGCAGCAGCTCGAACGCACCTCGAGTTTTTTGCGATCAGAAATGCGCTAAGAGGGTGATCCTGCAGCTCGTCGGCGTTTGCAGCAACGCCTTCAGTCTTGAATCGCGCGGCGCACACCGCAAAGCGACTGCGTGGGTGTCGACACGTAGACAACGAGATCAGTGCATTCGTTCATCAGTCATCTACAGTAGATCTTCCGCAACCAAAACAGACACCAGATCACACAGCAATGCCACTTCACTACTATCATACAGTCATGCACATACATCATATGCATCGCAGTTGTTGTGATCTGCGTGTCCGTCTGCACGGCTTTCAAGAGCGCGAGGCAGCCTTCGAGGCAGTACACGCCAGCGCAGACGTTCATGCCCGTCACGCACGCCGTGGCGACCCGAGCAGCAAGATCTCAAAACCGTCAAGCGTGTCGATGTCGTTGGTTACAAACATCGCATACAGCAACATGGCGTCGTCCAGATCAGCTCCGAGAAACGGCACAAGCGGCAGCGACAGTGTCCCGTAAAGCCTCACGATACATGACGCACAGCGCTTTGCAAACAGTCCTGTGTAGATCATGACAAGTGGACGCGCCAGTACAACTCTACAAACGCTATCAAGTCATCACATTGGAGGCGACATAGCTATTCGACAGCCACACAGTCACACATTCTTATAACGGCGACGCACCAAACACACTGCGAGTCGTTTCAGCGGTGGGACGTCGTGCAAATTTGTCGCCAAGTACGCGACGAGCACTGCGAGCGCATTGCTCGTAGCAGCATCGCCCAAGTGCTGCAGCCGGTAAGAGCGTCCGTCGCTCCAAGAAACGGATAGGAACACGTGCTTTGCAGTCACTTCCAGCGATTCGAAACCATCAGCGAGCATCGTCGTGAGCACTGCAAGTGCACACGTCGTTCGCTGTCGCTAGTACTTGCCGATCCAGTTCGAAAGCTTTAAGACGAATCACACGTCAACGTCCAAATCCTGACACATGTCGTTTGTAACATCGGTCGTTAGTCGGCAGGATGCTGCACGCACAGTAGCGCGGAGGCCATCGGATTGCACGGACGCCAGCACAATGCCGCCAACGTCCAGGAGCGCAGACGGCAATAGCCGTAGCGTGTCGACGTACTCGCCACGCCAGACGCTCTAGTGCACAATCGTCGTCGTATACGCGGCATAACTAAGCCGATTGCTGTCGCGACCCCAGTGCGCGAACGTCGATTATGTGCGTGCAGTCGCAATTGCTTGGTCACTGTGACGTTGTTCTTGCTGTTGC
Source organism: Globisporangium camurandrum (assembly GCA_023337595.1). NCBI lineage: Eukaryota > Oomycota > Peronosporomycetes > Pythiales > Pythiaceae > Globisporangium > Globisporangium camurandrum. The sequence goes on from JAADXH010000025.1 coordinate 60,697, forward strand.
TGTGTAAACGTAGCAAACTGCGCTATGACGCGTGCGACCACGATGGACAAGGATGCGCGTGTTCGTGGAGGAACAGCTTGCATTGAGCTGTTCGACAACTTTCATGTCGACCGATACAGCAAC